>JABFFF010000264.1:0-100592 GCA_013623665.1 Fusarium sublunatum | reverse complement strand
ATATATATAGACGCCTCTTATAAGTATATATTAAAAAAGAGAAAACTGCCAGTAAAGAAAGGCATAAAGGTAAAAGAAAAAGAGCTATAGTGCCTTTTTAATAGGAATAGCTTTAAAATAATCCTTATACTTACTATTACCGCTTAATATAATAATAAAATAAATTATATAGATTATAGTAATTAAATAAGGTCTTATATAATATATAAATATTAATTTTACTATAGTCTATAATAGGTATTACTTTAGAGCTTTCTCCTTAAAGTTATATTTATAAATAGCTTTATTTTATAAAAGAAGACCTAATAGCCTTATTAAAAGCCCTATAGTATATTAAAAGCTTAAAAGGAATATATCTATAATGCGATTTTTAATATCTATACTGCTAAAGGCGGTATAAGGAAGAGAAGTCAGTCGGGGAAAGAAGAAGACATTAAGGATTTAAAAGTACAGTAAAATCACCTATAAAGAGATATCAATTATATCCGCCGCGGCAGCTATTCGCCTTGCCTAGCTTATAAAGGCTACCGGCAAGGGCAGCCTAGACCCTTTAAAAAAAGGAAGGAAAAAGGAGGCTATCTTAAGCCGATATTAGGAAATCAGGGGTGCCGGAAGACTAGGTACAGTTATAAAGTATATGATATAGCGATTTATAATAATGCTGACTGTTAGTACCTCTATCACATACCAATTTAGGTGTGGGTGGGATGTACCGATCGTCACGATCATTTTGATTGGCCCCCGACCCTAGTCGTGACCTCCATGATGCCTTGTGCCACCCAAAGAGATAGACCTGCCTGCCTGTGTGATGCTGTACCTGCATCATCACCACAATCACTAACCTGCATTGGGCTGGTGCTACCAATTAAGCAGGTCTCGGGTCGCCAAGATATCAATCATTCGATCTTTTTTGTCAAGCTCCATATCTAAGAATCGAGAACATATTCTACCTAGTTATGCATGCAATCTCACCAAGAAAATTATTTCTCTAGGTAACTTTTGAGTATGATATATGTATGCTGTTGTTTTCGCCATACAAGCTATTATGCAGTCATAGCTTCGGCAAAATATTGCCGCTTCTTATTATGTGTATCCTGAAGCATATTCCGTAATTTATTTCATATGCTCATCACATAGAACTGTGTTTCTAGCTAACCAGATAGTCGCCTATAGAGAAGCTTTACCCTGTAACGGAGTTTAATCAAAAACGTGGACGAACAGCCTCGATTAATTGTAGTTACCAAGTTTCTGGATCAGAAGCGGAGAATATTCTCCTGGGGAAGATCCTCACCTTGCATGTTAGCTTGTATGCATCGTACCTTGTATATTGATCGGTGAGAAATGGCCTGAGTTATGGCCCAAGGCTACTAGTTGAGTTGTACGTCCGGGACTCTGGTCATCCGCGTCACAACTGCACGGCAGGGATAGAGATAGGCCACGAACCCAATTAATTAGTCTCTATCTCGAGTTCTATTTAGCTATAATACCCTTGAAAAATTGATAATGCTCCAACACCATCCAAATAGCTCTCGGCTTCGTAAAAAGCCTTTCTCATGCCTTTAGTTTCCGAGAGACAGAAGATCTCTCCATCCCCACATCAGAAAGCCGCACTTCAAATTCGAGTTTCTCAGCAACAATGTCTGGTCCAGCTGGCAATGTGATGCCGCACTTTTCTTCCTCGTCGTCGCTACGAGTATCTTCTGCGTTTCCCCCTTGCAACACCCGCACAACAAGCTTGACAATCATGACAAACCATAGAATCATAAGCAGCTCCAGAAACAGGAGACCACCGAGGAAGAACATTCTGATGGTGTGGTCATAGCATATCATCCCAGAGCCGTATATCAACGGTTCTAGTAAGTACCAGTAATTGTCGTTCCTCGGCACTGGTATAGGCCCGACCATGTTATTTCCGGCCCCAAGGAAGCAGTTAGTCCCTGCAATTACTTGACTATGTGCGTAGACGGACCAGCAGACCATGACAAAGGCCACATGTCTGCATAGTACCCAGCTAATCACAAAGAATCCAAATATAATGTCGCATAAGGTCTGGAGCTTCATATACTTCAGGCACTTTGCTGCTGAGAAGATGAGGTCGTTGAAGTCCATCAGAATCAAGACGACATTTCCGGTGCGAGTTAAACCGTATCGATAAGAACCATAGACCAAGGCAATCGTGATTATGTGATGAGCAAGCATTTGCCAGTGGTCTTTGCGTCGCTTTTCAATATTGATAACGACAATTTGTTGCAACCAGAAGGCGAGTTGAGCCAGCATGTACGCCTTCATGAGACATGATAGTTCGCGATTTGGCCAGTTGGCCCACATCTCACGAAGGTTGAGCCAATATGGAGACGTGATGTAAATGTACTGGTAATGTTAGCAGGAGGCTCGAGATGTGCTAGGTTATTCAGGACTATACATACCATGCCAACAGACCAACAGCTAGAATAGTAAATCACCATCCAAGCTTGCTCTTTGAATCGAACTGACTTATCTCTACTCAAACCCCATGCATGGGCAATGGGGGCCAAAGCGAAGCGCATAGTGGCATCTCGGAAACATGTCAAGGCAAGTATGAGAACGATAACTAGGTAGTTGTCGTCAAACCCGACACCATACTCTCGTGTCTGAGAGTTGTAATATGAGAGGGATGCGAATTTGGCTACAATGGGGTGAGCGATGTTTGTGCATTGAGCCATGAATAGTGCAACTAATAAAACCAAGCAAATGGCTAATGATGTAAATGTTAGCAATGCGGAAGGATGGCCTTGTATAGAATATTTTATAAATAATTACCTGTTTGGTTATTAAGAATCCATCTTTTGACAGAAGTCTGTTCCTGATGCTTAGGATACCGTCGTGAACCGAGTTTTGCCGCCATAATGATGTGTAGTTTGATACAAAGAGAGACAAGGGAAACAAACGATCCTTTATACGCCAAGATACCGCATTTGGTTTCTAGTTTCTTAATCATAGAGTGGCTTGTCAATCAGACAGTTCAAGCTAAACTCGGGTGACTTATCAGGCCAGGCGTGGGATGTTGTCGGTTTGCCGCGGGGTCCGAACTCATTTCACCAGCGGGGGAGCCAAGTTACGCGAATCAAAAAAGTTGTATGGCCCTATTCAAATATGACAAGGGGAAAATAGGTCAACGTGTTCGTGTTCGCAAGCCCCACTATAGTATAGTGCTGGTAGCCTATACCTTATACAATGACAGCTGTCACGGTTGGAGAGCATTTCTTTTACCATTCTCTCTAAACGAGCGCTCTCGTATTGGCCAAGCTCTATCGCCTATAGATATGTATAGCATTTTCTGTAAAGGAAATACATTTAGAAAAAGGGTTCATTAAGCTCAAATGCCTTGAGGGCAAGCAAGACATGTCGACGCACTTGTTGTGATATATGGTGTAATAGAAAATCAATACAACTATCTAGCATTCACAAACTGCGAAAAGGTCATTCCCTTTGTCGTAAAATCAACGTAACATTTACGACAACTACGGTAGTCCCTGCTACTTACTACTGTATGTTACATTGCTACTGTTCAAGGGCAGTCACACTTCATAGTAAGCTTATTTCCACAAGATCGAGATAATCTCGAACCTAAATGAACCAGATCTCAGGTAGTATGCAAAGTAACGTGTAAATACGGGTTCAACCCGGTTGTTCCTGGTCAGGTAGACCTTGCCATTCAGTTATAGGCTGCATAAAAGTCTATATACTTGTGTTTCATATGCTTAGAATACGATTACATTCTTGCCATTGTTCTTCCCAGTCAGATATTCCTTTCGCATCTCCTCGGCATCTTCGGGTTTCCATTACTTAATCTTGAGTTGGATTCTGTGCTTCAGAACCAGATCTAGAAGCTCCTCGGTGTCATCACGGTCGGCTACAAGGAACCCCAACAGCTTCAGATCCCGAAAGATAACATTTTGATAAGATAATCTGCTGCCTTCCCCAGGTTGGCCTAGAAGGACCATGGTGCCGTGTTTGCGTGTTAACGCGGCTGCGAGGTCAAATGCCGCGGATGCATCGGTTGCGATGATGGTAACATCGAGACCGGGATAGTCGCCTTTAGTAACATGCGTTATCTTCTTCACCGATAGCTCCATCTGTTGAGAGAATGGTGATGTCCGGCTTCAAGTCATAGCCCCAAACAAGGTCCAAAGCATCTTGTTTTATGTCGATAGCCGCAACTTAGTAACCATGGAGTTGTGCCATCAGTGGTGAGTGGAAGTGGGTTAGAGAGATTTACACACCATGGCTTTAGCTAGTTGCGTTCCGATATGTCCGAGCCCGCCGAGCCCGCCGATACCGACGATACCGATTGATCCGCCGGTTGGTACCTGTGCTCGCTTAATGTCTCCGTATACGGTGATTCCAGCACACATCATACAGGCTGCGGTAGAGAAGTCGAGTGAGTCTGGAAGCTTGACAGTGAACCGAGCATCACTTGGATATGTCAGCTCTTCCTAGATACTAACGTACATCTAAGCGAAGCAAACTGAAGCACCTACGCTGCCATGTACTCTGCCCATGCCCCATCTGCCGTGATTTCTTTCATGAGCGGATTGTCAAAGTAAATCGGCTTTCCTGCCTTCCACTCGGGGCATGTCCTTGTAGTTTCTGTAAGACTCTTTTCGATGCCCTTTTATATGTGGCTTACCGCAGCAGCTATCAAAGTTGAGGCATTCCACACCGTCGCCCACTGCAAAGCCTTGGACGATAGATCCAACTTCAACGACAACGCCTGCTGGTTCATGTGAGCCTATAAATGGCAGTTTAGAGCCAAATACATTTTCAAGGGTCACGCAGTCCGTATGGCAAAAGCCACCGACTCTAATTTGGACTAGAAGCTGATGAGGTTGTGGTTTCGGTTTGTCAACTTCTGAGACCGAGTATGGCGCGTTGAAATCTTTAATCTGAACAGCTTTCATCGCCAGATTTGTTTTGGTTGGTAGATAGATGTTGCTATGGGAGAGTTAGCAGAAGGCAAAGGCTGCATAACGTTATCCAAGTATTTCTGGGGTGGGGAAAGTGAATCGCCTATATCTGAATGCCGCAGTCGTTCTATTCGGATGAAACTAAGTTGCAATAAAAGTAACTCAGATTTCGTCTAATTGGCTGCTACTTTTCAAATCTCTAAAGTAATGATAAGAAATGCTAGTTTAAGCTTAGGCACTATAACATATATTCTATGTTCAAGATCACTCGTAAAGTCTTACTCGAGTTTCTGACCAAGACCACGAACAACAAAGTGACATTGAAGGCTTCTTATCATGTGGATATCAAAGTTTCTTTCACCATCTGGACTCGTAACTGGAGGCACTCCGCACTTCAGAACAACGATCCGTCACCCAGCTGGTCGACAATATAGCACCATCATTATTAAGTGTATAAATATCTCGACTAGGGTTTAACATACATAGAGTGAAACTTCATGATGTTAAGTTTTAGGTTCCACGAATATGGGTTTATTCTATAATACCTCTTCAACGCAGGTGTCATAATAGTGGCCATGAACTTTAAAGTCTACATACAATGGTCTGGCTTGAGATGTGTATAGTAAACTGAACTTTGAAGAGCATCAACTAATCTGGAAGCAGTCACAGTATAAACTCTACTAATAAGCCAATACACAGCCATTGGTACCATGACTCCCTCAGTAGTGATATGTTGGTGCTGCAACTTGCCATGCTGAGCAGTTCCAGCTCGACATCTGCACCGCTGCAATTATGAAAACTTGCCCAGTCCATCCAAGCAACTTTTTGCCTCTGGAGAAGAATATAACTGGCCATAATGGCTATGCAGTCGCGAATAATGAGGTCGTCTGTAAAACGCCTATAACCCGTCTGTAAGAAGCTACTCCCTATGCAAGGAT
The DNA here is from genome assembly GCA_013623665.1 of Fusarium sublunatum. Lineage (NCBI taxonomy): Eukaryota > Fungi > Ascomycota > Sordariomycetes > Hypocreales > Nectriaceae > Fusarium > Fusarium sublunatum. Next base: position 94,708 of record JABFFF010000264.1, on the reverse strand, counting down.
AGGATGTATTACCCTCATCTTCTCGCCTAACAGTCTCGGAGTGACCTGAAACATGTGAGCAACAAATGACATTGTACGCACAGCCAAATTTGATGCCGTATGGGATATAGTACCGTATATTAACATCACTGGTCCCTGAACTCAACATTGATAGAGTTACATTACAAAGACGGTAACAAACTTTAATTAAAGAGGAACTTATAAGCATATTGAGCTGTACTTCAGCTCCTTTACCTAATCAGGTCCAACGCCGCTCGGTCTCTCGGCCTGAAGCTTGGATCAACTGGCGCCCGATGGTGTCATGCCTCATCTCGCTTCCAACCGACCGGGTTGACTGGATGAAGTCAAGTGCCGACACATTATCTAAATATTTATTGGCAACCCCTCAATGATTAGCAATCATCAAGTATGGACATTGGGACGGTTCAGCTGCTCACGGGCTGTCTAATGGTCCGTCGCTTTGTCACCATGGTCCTTGGTTGTAAATCGGCACTTTTTCTCCGCGTGCAAAAGCCGCACATTAGCAAAAGTCCAGGTCCCGCTGATTAATGTCACATGCGACGCTACGCTAGTTCGAGTAAACAATAGCGCTGTCGGGCATGTCCTATCATTTCTTATATGTAGTCCGTGTAAACCTTCGTGATGGTGGTGTCTTGCGGATATTGCTTCCTCTATTGGACTCCTTGAAGCTGCACGTTCTCCTCGTGATACAACATGGCATCAAAGAACAACACAGTATACGTCATCACCGGCGGCAACAGGGGCCTGGGACTTGGGCTTGTCAAGGCCCTCCTCGCCCGTCCTTCCACTACGGTCGTCGCCTCTGTCCGTAACCAGAAAGCTCGCTCCAGTCTCGAGTCGGCCATTGAAAGCACCCCGAAAGGCGATGGCAGCCTCCTCCACATTGTGCAGCTTGACTTTTCCTCGGCTTTGCCCCCTCAGCAGATTCGGCAAGCTTTCGACGCAGTTGATATCGACCATGTCGACGTCCTTATCAACAACGCCGCTATCATTCACGACCCAAGTGTGACGGCTGAGACATCATATGAAGATCTCCGAGTTGCGCTCGAGGTGAACACCATCGGGCCTCTGACCGTCTTCCAGGCACTTTGGCCGTTACTGCAAAAGTCAGCAACGCCCAAGCTGGTCAACATCTCGACAGCAGCCAGCAGTCTCACATTGCAGAATGGCGCCCCTATGGGTGCCTATGGTCCAAGCAAGACTGCACTCAACTACATTACTCGCGCTCTTCATTTCGAGAATGAGAAGTTGATTGCATTCTTGCTCAATCCTGGCTTTGTCTTGACAGATGCGGGAGCTAATACCGCTCGAATTTTGGGAGTCGACTTTTCCGTCATGGAATCTATTGAAGGATCTGTCAAGGGAATGCTTGAGGTGATTGATGGTGCTACCCGAGAGAAGACATCTGGCAAGTTGGTTTCGTACCAAGGAGGAGAGGAGCTGCCTTGGTAGGAGTTGATTGATTCAGGATCAGGGTAAAAGCGAATAGCTTCTACATAGTTAATGGTATGAGTAACATGGAAGACCAGGAATTGACAAACATTTAACTACCATGCAGATCATAAATGTGCGGCCTGACACACAAAAGCCGACACTTGATCCAATAAAATTCCCCGCATTTACAGGTGATCGTCTTCCGACGAGGTCGTTTCAGGTTCTCTCTGTCAGGCTTACTCAAACACACTTCAACTCCATCTCGACAACTACATGCGGAGCCATCATGAGCTACAGTCCACGCAGTCCAGGGAGTGCAGAGCGGCAGCAGGAAGACAGAAGGATCTGGGACGAGCGTCAACAACAACTCCCTCGACTCCCTAGTCCTCGGCCTCGAGCTTTGACCCCGGACGCTAGGTCTGATAGTCAGGCTCCAAGATCTTTATTCCAAGGGTTTTGTTCATGGTTCAAAGTCCCACCCAATCTAAGAAGAGACATTCTTCGACTGGCATTTGGAGATAGACGTCTTCACATGCACCTCGGTTATAATCACCCAGACGTTGCCCCACGACTGGGCCTAGACACTCACTGCGGTATCGTCAACCAACCGTCTGCCACATACTCAAAGAGAAGCGAGCGCCTTTTAGACGAGTCTCGGCCAGCACGTTGGCAGTGGTGGAGTTCTGTTTGCCATCGACTACCACCATGTCCTTCGAATGAACCCATGACAAACGGCGGGCTTCCAGGACCCTGGGCTGACTCGTGTCGTCAAGGCGATGCAAATTATTGTCAAGACTGGAGAGGCAGTGGAAACCCGCGATTCTGCTACGTTGGAGTCATGGGCTGGTTATTGTCCTGTCGCCAAAAGTCAGTACCTTTTGTCATGGCAAGCTTAACCCAGCTAATTTGACCCATCAGCTACGTCGAAACTATTGAAATACTCTACTCAACTAACACGATTCTCATAAGCGGTGAGCATACGCTATTTAATCTTCCACAACTCTTGTTGCCACAACGACTTGGACAGTTAACTTCACTCGAAATTGTCTGTCCACTTAGATCGCGCTTTACCTCTGAAGACGCAGACCACGACGATCTCGATGAAGAGCACCTTGAAATTACCCTCGAGGTCTTGTTTACCCAACGCTTCCCAGCACTCAGGAATCTTTATATTTCCTTTGAGGAAAACCAACACGCCTGGTTTAGCAGGGATGTCATGGGTGAATACACTCAGATACTTCTAAACCACATGGACGCTCTCTTTCGACGCCTGTCTCACCTCACAGAATGCTCTTTCGCAGTTTCAGAAGGCTTTTTCGAGCATATATACGGAGACGGGGCGGCCTTGGTTGGACGGTGTGGTGGATTCGAATTCACTACTCAGCTGAAATCGTATCGACAGGTTTGGAGATCCATCGACGGCGAGATGACTGTTGTTCAGCTGCCCTACGTCGACAGTTACCCGGGTCGCCCGTATCACTTACCGCAATGGGACACCCAGGTTACTGGGTATTGGGTCCTGGAGGACTTGGACACAGGACCGTTTACATCTCCTGGTTACGCAGCGTGGTGTGGAACAGCGGCTTACGGAGATTCAACATGACATATAGTGTCCATGTCGGGGTAGTTTCTCTTACTTCCAATAACTATGGAAGGGAGGCCTTGTCATGTTTGCACTTGGCCGACGGCAAACCGGAAATGTTGTATGATCTGTTGATAGCTTTAGACCAGAATTTCGACTCCAGTCATAAGTGTCAATTACCTAAGACTTCATCACATACGACCATACCTACGAGAAAATACAGAATCCATTACGACCCCAGCATCTGGAAGGTGTGCGGATGCACAGAAAAAAGGTTATTATTGATAACTCAGAATTTCTTCGTCCGTTCACCCTCTCGTGAAAAGATCTCTTCGAGCCATTAACCAGCCGGCTTGATGTGAGATACTCGGCATGAGATGTTCATGTTCAAGAGGACAGAAGACTAACTGCCTAAAATCAGGCTAGTTGTAGTTAGGTCAAGGCTAGTGGTAGCTTTAATCATCTTCAAGCATAGACAGGGTGGTTGTCAGATTTTCGCCGGAACCCTTCCAGCCGTCTGGTAGAGTAACACTTTCGGATGCCTCGCGCTGGCCCACCACCGAGAGTTGCTCTTGGAAGCGGCTAGTCAGTTGCTCCATCGTTGCAGAAGAAGGGTCCTTAGACGCCATTTCAAGGTCAACCGGATAGGCGCTAAAGAACTCTTGACTCCAGGGATTTTCGTCTCGGACTTCTTCAAGCAGTCTTTGAGCATCACCTGTCAAGGAACGTCCTTGCAGGTTGACCATGACTATTAGGCTTTGCGCTCCGCCGCTCACGAAAGGTATGTACCGAGCGAGATGCTGGTAACCGCGCATGCAGAGCAGGGAGTAAAACTGCGATTCGTTGCTGAACAAATCGCGCAGTAGGTGATTGACAAGGTAGAGCATACCGCTTTGCCAGGTGATTAAGTACTTGGCTGACTCGCAGTCTGCACGGTATCGGTAGACAAGGCGTTTGAGTTGTTCAATCGACGCTGCTATAACAACCTCTGGCGTAGCACTCGCCCCTGCAAAGGCTGGGAGCTTCGGCTGCGGCAACTCGTATTCGAAAGGGCGGAACAAATCGATGATATCAGTATGAAACCAAACACTTATCGAAGTGAGCATCGTGTGGCACTGGAGTCACCTTTGCAATGCCAATGAACTTACTACAAATTGAGAACATAGTCTGGATCGTGTTTAGTACGTTCCACTCCAGCTGGTAATGCATGTGCCCAAGCCAACAATCTCTGGAAGATGGCTACTGCTGATGATATGGAGATGGACCTTTCGAAATATTAAAGATAGTTCATATCAAACATGATCAGCCAGAATTGGCAGATGGCTGTATATGTTGCGTCAATGCCATATATGTCATGTCTCTGGGCTGAGGTCCAGACCTTCCCCGAGATGCGAAATCTTGGCGGCCTTTTAGGAATCGGCTCTTGATGATAGCTCATCAACATGACCCTGGCGAAGCTGTCAACTATATCCTCACGTCCCATCATCCATACTATGTACATTTGGAAGTTAAAGGAGCCCCAAGCAGTTGCACGTGCGGCTACTTCAAAGCTCTCGTCGCTCAAAGTGAGCGGATTCCTTACAGAGACGTCTAATTCACCGTACAACTACATGCGCTCTGCCATTCTAGCGCTGTCCACTTGCAAACGACGCCCAGGAGTTGCAAGTCCAACGAGGCTGCGTCAAGAGGGAGAAATGACGGATATACTTCCGGATATTGAACAACGAGCTGGAACTCCAGCGGGTTCTGTGTTGGAGTGGACGTGCCCCTAGCTGCTGCAAGTACCGATGGGCTGATATGTCGGGATAGATTGCCGCTGACGAAACCCACAATCTCTGTCGGGGACTGGCCCTGTCTTAGAGATCGTAATACTTGCAGCGCGAAGCCTTCGGGTTGATCTCTGAGCACTTGGACTAAGTCGGCCGAGGCCTGTATATTTGCATGGATATTTTTACCACGAATTTCTCCAGACGGCTCAAGGGCAGCACCTATGCTAAATCTACCCAGCTGGTCAGAGATTCTAGAAGGTTGGGTCGGCTGAGTCAAGGTATCTTGACGAAGAAGGTCGACCGTGGCCTGGAACTTGGTAATCTGCTCCCTAGCCGCCTGTCGGCGGTTAAGGCCAGCTGGAGCGTCTCCAGGATGGCAAAAGCAGTCTGACGGCCATCCAAGCCGCCATAGTACTAAACATTATCTACGATTGCGATACGATGGACAAAATCAGCAGGTCGTACTTACTGCAAGCCGTCTCCATGGCCCATGACCTTGAGCTTTTTCAATCCTCGTCGGACAAAGCCATGTCCATGAAGACACAACGGGCCAGAGCCTTTACCTCATGGTCTCTCTTCGCTTGGGATTCTATGCACAGTTTCCACTACCGCCTACCACCTTTACGTAGATCTCGGGATACCAGAAGGGGTCTTCTTACACAGAGGCTGGAGGAGACTCGGGTACTTCATCAAATAAAGTATCCGCTGGATAACACCACCATGGCCGTTGGTTTTGGTCCTGTTGTCTAAGCGATGACGGAGCTGCAGCAAATCACGCATGATGTCTCGTGTCATTATTGGGGTGAGTTCAATCTATCACCCAACGATCCATCAGCATTTCGCCGACGGTTGGACGACTGGTTTTGCAGTTTGTCTGAGCCGCTTACCTTGAACAAAATCATCCTGCCCATGCATTTGTGTATCCACCTTGAGCATTACAATATACTCGTGAGTCCTATACAAGTACAGAGGAGTTCTATGCCGATCCCATCCTCGGAGCCCCCTACTGGCTTTACTGAGCGGGATTATGACGAGATTGCGCGCCAGTACGTACATATCGAGACACTCATTCGTCTATACTATGTGCGCCATAACCTCGAGGCATTCGGCCCCTATTTGATTATTCTCCTCTTCATGCTTGGTAACTGTGTCATCGAGATGCTCAATAAACCGGCGGCACCGGCAGAAGATGCAGAGCTCTACCGGTCGACGCTGATTCTCTGTGTACGCGGCCTACACGCTCAGGGCAAGAACAGCTACATCACCACCATGGTGTACTTGATGCTCCGCGACCGTATGGAGACGCGCGACAACGCCCTGCTGAAAACGTACATCCACGACGAGCTGAGCTACGACCAGGACTCGATCGCCAAGTATAACCAGTCCAACTATCCGGTGCCCATCATCAAGATCAATGAGGATCTGCGGACGGTACTGTTGGGAAATCTGGTCAAAGCATACGAGACGCTGTCGCTGGATGGGGACAACTCTTCGGCACAAGGCAGCACGCCGGATCCGCCCTGAAAGTCATGACGCGAGTTTGAAGCAGATTCTACGCATGAAAAGGTAAAATCCAATTTTCTCACGAACCCACGTGATCGTATGTCAGCATCACCCGCCACTTTCTGTTCTTAGAGTGCTCGTGGATGAGTTTGGATTCACAGCGAAGGCGTTGTTTGACGTCGGCGGCAGCTCCGGGACTGGCGTTTCCCGCAGAAAGCAGAGGCGACCGAGTTTAGTAAAGGCTGAAACCCGTTTACGAACAGTCCAGTTGGCTCCCCTGCGAAACGTCCTCCAAAATCACCGACTTTAGCGGGTATATCGATGCAGCTGAAAGGAAGCGAGAAGGGGGTGGCGGTAGAGGACGAGTCTTCAGAAACGGCCAAAAACTCCCTTCTCCTCTAAGGCTAGGTAGTCCTAGTACAGCAGGGGCCCGAGTCAAACAGCAACAAGAACTGGGCGGCCAGTATATATCTACACCAGAGCACACCAGACAGCATGGCTAACCAGAGTCCTTAAGTGGCAGAGCAGAGTGTGCGGATGCCGTTGTTTCAGGTAAGTAATCAGTTCCGTGTTAGAGGATTGAAATAGGGGGGGAGAGAAGAATCAGCCATTGTGCTCAAAGTACTACTGTGCGTCATAAGCCTTGTCTGTGTTTATTGACTCTTTACTCCATGAGCCACCCTTTGACTCGTACTCAATCCTCATCCGCCCCCGCCAATTAGTAGTTGGGTCAGTGATGACCAGCGAATACCCGCTGTTGTATGTTTCTTTTTGCGTTTGGCACCAGCATACAGAACCTGGTCAAAGTTGGCTTAAAAGACAGCAGTATATTAAAGACTATAAGAGAGCTGTGTAGATGCCATGGGGATTCAGCTTCCATATATATATATAACCATGTGTCAAACTTGACATGCCCGTGCATACGTGAAAACTAGTTCAGTCCATGGTGCTAGATCCAGCCTCCGTCCGCCTCTTGGCAACACCCATTTTTGCATTTTTGGCATAGGAAACTTTCATGGGAAGCGTTGGCATTTCGGCCAGAATTTTCTTGCCACCTTGACCCCAATCCATTTCTTGATGCTGTATGCAACCCTGTCCTCGTATGATTCTTCATCAAGCTGAGGCCGACTAAAGCTATTGCACTCCTTGCAGAGCTGGTGATACGCCCTTGCGTTGTAGCGGTTGTCAGAATATTCACGAATCGTAATGGCCATCTTCTTGCTAGACCAGCTCCTCGTACTGCAATTGTTATTGTGGCGTAAGATTCGACCCCTGATGTCGGTGTCATATTCTTAATTACTCGAGCGCTCGTCATCTTTGTCATTGAAGGAGTAATCGAGGGAGGCTATATTTAGTTTGGCTAGTGCTTCGTCGTGTAACTCAGGATGCATGGACAATGTAATCTTCCTATAGCTATCATATAAGGGTCGCTGTTTTGACATCAACGCCTCGTGACATGATGGCTTCTATGGACGTCATTGGGTCATAGTTAATGAGCTGTGCTGTGTCGTGATTCCTATATATCGAGCAATATGCGGGATCGTCGACTTTCATCCCACAATCTTCAAATCGCCATCCTGGAGGCCCAGGTATTTGTTGAAGGCGAGGATCATGCAGCGTGTTTCTCCCATTATCCTGGTTCAGAAAATAGGTGCGACAGGTGCCATCGATGCCCGCTGCATCTTGAGGTGTCTAACGAGCCGGCGACGGATCTAAAAGAGCGTCGCCATTCATAGCTCCATGTACAAAGCAATCACCAACTATTCTATAATTATTAGTCGACGAGGCTCTGAAGATAACTGGAGTCTGGCAGCCGAGGGGGATGAATACCTCATCGCCCATTTAGCAAAATGCTGTCAGTATATACCGCCGTGCATAAGCCATGTTTACAAATGTGTCTTACCCGGCTGTGCTGTTCCTCTAGTTCGACATCTACCGATATAACCATATACGTCGGAATTGTTAATTACGTTCCTAGGCATCTTCCTGATTAATACACAGCGCATTGATCCATATAGTCCGGTGGGGGTTCGGCATATCGGTGATACCACAGTGGCTCTTCCAAGCTGTGACCTATTGCTAACGGCCCTCGACTTAACGTCTGGGCCTCTTTATCTTTGCCCCTAACTGCTTCGACTGCTATACTCGAATTGGGAATGGGGTTTCCCCAGGCGTATCAGAGGGCTTCATAACCAGGTTGCGCTGCATGCTTCTGATCGACAAGTTCCCTATCGCTAAGACTTGGATCAACGGTCGGATCCGGGTGACTCCACGAGGTATCGCCTGTACTGTTATTAATGAAGAGTATTCGAACCTCAAGTGTTTCGAATGCTCTGCCATTCTTAGGTAGCGTTTGGCGGATCTCTTTGGGGGAGAGTGAGGCTAAGTTGTTGTCAGCAGTCGGTGGTTCGAGTGGAAGATGAGAGGTGTCGATTTTGATAGGGTCACCAAACCCGCCAGGCCATATAGTCACGGCTCGAATTTCGTTGGTAGCCACATTCAAACGAATGTAACAAATGAGGCCATCTTCACTATGTGCTATCGTTCTAGAATGGTAAGATCGTAAGAGGCAGCACAACAGGATCATATGACTGGGGTGATATGGAAAAGTCGCACTCCAAGTAAGAACATCCATGGACGGAGAAGAACCAGAGATGTTTGGTTCGGCGCCGATATTGATACACGACAAATCAGATTGTCAGGTAGGCAAGAAATAGAAATTAAATACACATGGAGGCTGGCAGGCTCAACAGAAGGAAATGAGTGTCGCAAGGCTTTTAGACTACACGAGGATATCTGGAATACATCGGAATATGTTTGTATGACGGTCCGCTGAGTACTTAGGTAAGCTGTTGGTATATAACTAAGCTTCTAACGCAGTTACGGGGAGTGGTTTGACTCAAGACCTTGAACGGGCGTGCAATATATTGAGACCTCAGTAGAATTATTCCCTTAACTGGAGTTGATTGTAGGACTGGCTGTCATGATTTTGTCGCGCATTCTTATCTTATCAGCATCTTGAGATCAACGGCAGAACATTGTTCCGCTTTCCTTCACTCCATTTGTCATCTAACTCGGCACTGGTCCGATCAAGAGTCATCACATAAAAGTTCTTGTCGTCTGTATTCCTTGGAGCAGTTCAAATCCGATCATGGCCGAACATCCGTCTTTCACTCTTGCAGGCCTTTGTAAGTTACTTCGCAATGTCTAAGCGTCTCGGTACAGTCAATTGACCTCGAATCAACCTCTAGTGGCTGCCGGTGGTACTGCTGGCTACATCCGCACGCGTTCAACACCCTCCCTAGTTGCGGGCGTTGGCCTCGGTGTCTCATACGCCTATGCTGGTAAGTTTCATGCATACTCACTGAACCCATGTAACTGACCCAACATGTCAGGCTATCTCCTCAAGAACAACAAGGATTACGGATCTGAGCTTGCGCTGGCAAACAGCGTCCTTCTGACTGGCTCGGCTGTCCCCAGAATCATCAAGACTGGAGGTCGAGCGCCCGTTCCTCTTATTCTTGGCGCTGTGGGTGGTCTTGCTACGTATTACTACCAGAAGAAGTTCCGCGAATTTCGGTATGGCGTCTGAGCGTGGCTCTCAGTGTGAGGGAAAAGCATTTGTGATCAGTAGCTATGTGAAGAGCGCTTTCAGATGTACTAAACATTGTATATTAAAACACGAATAATCGGTTCACATCTCCAGAGCTCCTTGAGAGTTAAGTATGGCTACACTTTCAGTTGTGCAATTGGGCTTAGGGTAAGTAACAGCAGCTGCAAAGTCCAAGGAGTGAATCTCGTAAGGGGGAGAGAGAGAGAGAGAGATGCATATAACAGTGAATACAGTGATATCAAAGGATGTTGAATACCCACTTGAACATCGTATACATTGGACAAGTTCATTGTTTCACCATGTTACAGTCCCGCCGCTCGGATAAAAAGACATGGTATGTGAAAAAGTCAATGGCCGATGGAATTGTGCAATTCTAGAGCAAACAGGGCAAAAGAAATGAAATGAAGGATTACCAAGTTTAATGTTGATATAGTTTAATTAATACGAACCGACGCCACGACAATGAATTACTGTTTCACTGGTAATGTTGGTTTGGTTTGGTTTGATGTGTTGCATTGAGCATTGTGAAGTTAGTAAGCACATCACGTGCAGCATTGGTCGCGAAGCCATCTCCATCAAGACCAAGCTTTGGCTTCATCACGTTTGGGCCATTCTACCTCGGTCAGGCTTGTCAGCCGCAATTGCATGCGGGAATGGGTAGTGCCCTTGCTGTCTACAGCCACGATATTCGTAACGTCCAACGCGTCGTCAGTTTCTTCCCGTCAAATCAGCAGCGAAAGTCAGCCCCGTCAGCACAAGCCACGAGTATTTGAGCATCACAACCGACCGCACTCGAGTTAACGAACGAGAACGAGCGACGCGAATACTACAAAAAATTGCAATTGGACGTTGGCAGAGCAAGCGGACTTGTGGGCTTGGCTTCTAGAGACGTCTACGTCATTGCTGTCTTGTGCTCTACAAAGGTCCTGTTTTTTGGGTAGAGTCAATATGTGCGTGCTGCACCAACTGGCACATACTCCAATACGTAGCACAGTAAGCTACAGCTACAGCATAACGTGGGCTTATGGAACGTCAACTGCACTGCCTTGCTGGAGCAATCTAACGTAAGAATTGCTCGTAATCGGGGCTTGCAGCTGGGCAGCCAAAATACCTGGAATTGCCTAGCTTTTGCTCCCGTAGAAGAAACAATGCATGCATGGCCTCGGGACAAGCTCTGCCAAGCCAAGACGTAAGTCAAGGCTGCTAAGATGATCGTGATTCGTCCCCAGACAAGTCTTAGCTCCAATATCAGCGCGTCTACCCGTCATCAGGCCCAAAACGAGCAAGCATCACGATGCCTGATTGGAACTTAGAGTTAGTGCTGGGCTTGCCATCGTCACCAAACTGAAGTATCTCGTACCTCTCTAATTTGACTTTTTCAACGTGCCACTCAAAGTACAGCCGACTTATCCGCCAGCCCCAGTAAAGTAACTCACTAATAATTGCCAACTCCCAGCTTTTGCTGGGCTGTAACTCTGCGTCTTGCTCACCTTTCTGGACTTAGCATTCGGATCTCCGGCTCGACAATATGTGCTGGCGTCATGCCTCCACGTAGTAATAGACTAGACCAACTTTTAAATAAACAAGATGCCGCCATTCATCTCACCAGTCTGCGTAGACTATAGCCCCCCCCCCCCTTCCAACCTCCATGATGGTCCTTCACCGCGCGCTGGCTCTTCTGAGCCTTTGGCTCGGTCTTACTGCTGCCGCCCAATCCTCTCACCTTTACAAACGGGCTGTTTCCTCTGGACCACTGCCACCCAGCCAGGATCCGTGGTATACAGCTCCTTCAGGCTACGAGAGCACTGAGCCAGGCACCGTCCTGCGCGTCCGCCGGGCGCCCGGAAACCTCACCAGCATCACTGGCAACTGCTCCGCGACATACAACATCCTCTACCGCACAACTGATAGCCAGTACAGGCCTACTTGGGCTGTCACAACGCTGTTTGTCCCTCTGCTTGGGCCCAACAGCACCGCGGCGCTCTTGTTCAACCAGAGCGCTGTCCTCTCCTGGCAGGTGCCCTACGACTCGGCAGATGTTGATGCTAGCCCTAGCTATACCGTCTACGGCCCTAATCAGAATCTCCTCATGAGTGTAGCCCTAGGCCTGGGCCTCTTTGTCAATGTGCCAGACTATGAGGGGCCCTTGGCCTCGTTTACTGCTGGTGTCATCTCGGGACATGCTACTCTCGACTCGGTCCGCGCTGTGCTCTCCGTCGGTCTGGGCCTTGGCATTAAATCTCCCCGTGTCGCCCTCTGGGGCTACTCCGGCGGCGCCTTGGCAAGCGAGTGGGCGTCCGAGCTTGCTGTGCAATATGCGCCAGATCTATCGAAAACAGTCGTTGGCGCAGCGATTGGAGGCATAACACCCAACATCACCAGCGTCTTGGAATCCATCTCTGGCAAAGATTCGGCCGGCCTCGCACCAAGTGCCCTCCTGGGCATTACAAGCCAGTATCCTGAAGTGCGCAAGGCCCTCATCTCGGAGCTCAAGACTGAGGGGCCCTACAACAAGACTGGCTTCTTGGCTGCGGAGAACTACACAGTAGCCGAGGCTGGCGCTGCGTATGAAGGAGTCGATATCGGCGACTTCTTTGAGAATGGCCTTGATACATTCCGAGATCCCAGATTCACGGCCATCGTGAACCGTGATGGCATCATGGGATATCACGGCGTTCCCCAGTGGCCTATCTTTGCCTACCAGGCTATCAAGGACGAGATCAGCCCCATCGCCAACACTGATGCCCTCATCGAGCGATACTGCGCCGTAGGCGCCAACATCCTCTACCAGCGTAACACTGTCGGCACGCACTCTGAAGAGTTTTATGAGAGTGCTGCTGCCGCGGTAGAGTGGCTGACAGTTGTCCTGACGGGCCAATACGCCAGCGTGTATGAAACCGAGGGCTGTACCATCCAGAACGTGACGAGGAACAGTACAGCAATCAGCTTCAAGAAGAGGGCAGTGCAGAATGGGCCCAATGGCGTGTTTAATCTGTGGTAATTGACCTGGATCCAAGTTTGATGACCATCTATGGTGCTAGCTTTGAGATACTACTTGTTAATATGATTCTTATTGTTCTGACTTGACTTAGACTTGACTTCAAGTGTCTGCCATCTCGTGTACCATCATGTACCTGGGATATCTGATCGCTCACCACCTCGATCTCACCATTTCCAGTAGACAACAGCCATAGCAACGCCCAAAGCAACAACAGGCCCAAGCCTTTGAAGTCCATCTTGGTATAGCTTTGCATTCTGTTAACGAATCTCATCACCATGGTTCTTGCGATCATTGACCCTAGGGAACTCGAAATCTGGGACATCTTTGCCCAGAAACTCGCAAAGCGGCTGCCACCCACTACCTATGGTGTATTCTAACCGTCGCCCGCTCTCCATTGGCACAGCTTCACGGATCTTGCGGTCATATTCGTCGCATGATTCCCTCGCGTGCGGCTCGATGGCCTCTTTAGAAAACACTGCCGAGAAAAGTTCCGCGTGGATCTTCTTCATTGCATGTATCACGCGGGTACGCAAGAAATGCCACCCAATGAGCTTTTATAGCCATGCTCGCCTTTGTAAATGTAGCCCGGAAGTTTGGCTAGGTGTGGCCAGATGGCTTCGGCTGCTTTTTCAACCCGTGTCCAGGGAATGGCCCACACGTCTTTCAAACCATGATGCGTCTTATAACCAAGAATACGGTATGACTCAGCCACGGACACGGTGGCAGTACGGAAGAGCCCGGCATAGATTATCTTAAAGCCGTCATCTTGTCTGGTGGTAACTTTGGTTGCTGAAGTGTGTGTTGTTGTCATACTTGTGAAGATATAAGTGAATATGGGATCAAAGTCATGCTGGCTCAACAAAGAGAGAATAACGGGGATTATAATAATAAATGGAATTCTCATCTGTAGTCCATCTTGTCCAGATTTTCTTGGTCAAATCTGACATCAGCACACTGGCAGGGCTGAAAAGGATTGACATCAAAATGAGAATAAAGTAAAACAAGCTTTAAACATTGATACATACCTAGCTACAAGAGCTGTGACTCAAAATGGGATAAGATACACCAGAACAATACATGTCTTGCTAGAATTAACCCTCCTAAACTCGTTGCGTTATATCTCTGACTAAAGTATGTATATTTGCGAAATTACAGCCCATACCAGTCACTCCACACAGACTATACTCATTAATACACCCCGTGGGGCTTCTACCGAGCCAAAGCGTTGTGTTGGTCAAGGACCCTCATCGCCAACCGCGCCAATAGTATCAAAAGCCACCTGTGCGAGTTGAGTGATGGAATCGAGCAGGCCCCGTGTCTGACGGGCCAAAGGAGTGTCAACATCGACCTCGGTAGCCGGGCCCAGTTCAATCACCGCTTTCAAGGCCGCGAGCCGCGTTCTGAGGCGAAAGGGTCCCTCGTGGTCGAATTGGCTGGCTTGGCCAAATCCCATATCGCCGGAAAAGTCGACACCGGGAGAGAGAGATACCAGTCTGCCGAAAGAGGAATGAGATTCGGGAAAAGGCGATGTGAATGGGGTAGCTCCGGGGTACTGACGTCCAGCCTCGGGAGTGCCAGCAGTACTTCCTGAGGGCTCGCGGTATGACAGATAAGATCTCTTTCTCAGGTTCCAACTCCCGTTGCCTTCGTCCCTTTCGACCTTGACCATGGCGTCGCAAGGAGATGAACCGAAGCGCGTGATGTGGTCACTGTTGATAGAGGGCTGTCCGAGTTGACCTGGGCTAATGCTTCGACTAAGCGGATTAGAAGGTTCAGGTTTCAAATCCGGGAGAGTCCGAGGATACTGCTGCCCCAAATGTTGCATCATACTCTCAATGTCAACATCCAAAACTTCGTAGGGGGAAGGGTTCTGCCGTCCATGTCGATTAATGGCTTGAGTTGTGATGGCGAGCCGAATCATGAGTGGATCAATCTGTTGGTTTTCCGACATCCAAGTATTCAAGGACTTAATGATTCGAATGGTGAATGGGTCCTTCCGCCCAAGGTAGAGGAACAAAAGCCACGGCTCTTCGATGCGTTTCCCTAGACCGAATCGGACAAAGAGAGTAAGGAGACGACCAGTGAGTTGGGACTTGGTAGTGGCGTGGCCCCAGTCGTCGTAATGAACAGCATGGAGAATGACCTTGAGAGAGGTAATGGGAATCTCCTGTCGAATAAAGGCAGGCCAATCCAACAGGGTGATGTCGTTCGCAGGGCGACCGTCATCCTCTTCTTCCTTCTGGACGCGAACAGCGACGGCCCACTAGGCCTCACGCAGGCGATTCCATCGATTATGCACAATCTGCTCGGGGCTATCGGGGTTGGGCAACGGGGCAGGGTCGTCCAGGTTGGCATCGCTTGGGCGACTGGATCGCAGGCAGTCGAGGAGCTCCAGGATGCCTGAATCTTGGAGGATCCGGGAGGCCATGATATACCAAGGCGAAGACCCGAAAGGTGCTGGCTGAGGACTGGCTGAGGTGAGAAGCAGAAACAGTCGATGAGCTGGACCAGTGAATGGTAGAGGCGAGAGCGGCTGAAGGCAGGTCGCTGACTGGTAGAAGAGGCAGATTCCGTAGTGATCAAAGACGGCGACTCCAATTTCAGGCGCGTACAAAGGGAGAGACTAGAAACCCGACGGCTGTGAAGGCGACGGCGAGGATGATGATGGAGCAAGAAAGCTGGGGTAGGCAAGATGGAGGTGCAGGTGGTCACGGGAGATGGTCACGTGGTTTCCAACAGACACCCAAAATGTCAAATGGTAATTAATTGAACGTCAAGAGTGTTTATAGGGACCCAAGAAAACGACTTGGAATGTGTTTTCCTTGGGTGGACATCTCTGCGTGGTGCAGTCCTTGCCTTCGAGGCATTGTCTCTCCAACTACAAATTAGGGATCTCACGGTATCAAGCCAGCCAAATCAATGGGAACTGCTACCAAAGTCAAGAAATGGGACAGAGAATATGTGCAGGTAGCCTTCAATTCATTGCACTATACTGCCGCTGGAGTGTTCTGAGCGTCAAACTCACAGAGAGTCAGCAGACATTTATTTCGTTTATTCCAATCATAACCTAGAATAATTCGAAATTTGGCTCTATCCCCGTTTTGGGGTACTTGTATGCTGCTCTTACACTACTTCCAAGCCGAATATGCTGATTGGCGCTCTTCATGATCACGACAGATATTGCTAACATGTCGCCATATCACCAACGGCCGCTGAATCAAGTACCGCAACAGCAATGTGATGCCATGTAATACTCATAGAGTTTTTGCAGTGATCGATCTACTCCGCGGAGACACCATGCATAGTATTATCTGAGTGGAAGTGCTCCGGACGATCTGGTTTCTCAATCTGCGACAGCGCTTAAATGACAAGTGACACGGATTGCATGCTTCGGTACTATTGCCATGATCGCTGTAGTGCCTACAAATGAGTTCAAGCTTAGATGTCTAGCGCCAAATCGAAATGTCAAGCCCTTGTTCTATGCGACTCTGTTCCCAAACAGCCGGCACTGACTGTTACAATTGAACAGAGAGGGGTTCTATGGTGCAATAGAGTGAAGGGTATGCATCATTCTCCTTCTCTCAAATACCTTTATCCCTCCATACCTGCCTATCTGCTTCAATCTTTCTACCCTTTCTTCTGCCATCGAACTTGGTGATATACCAAAATGGCTGCCGACCTCAAGAAAGATACGCCCCCGGACCTCAGCGACGAGGCGGGTACTGTCGACTCGAGCCCCCCAGTCAATGAGAGAGCTCTGTTGAGAAAACTCGACGTGCGACTTCTGCCCGCCGTCGGTGTGCTTTATCTGCTGTCCTTCTTAGACCGTAGCAATGGTAGGACAACCCAGATATTGATAGCCCCGATCTTGCGCTAATAGGATAACGATAGTTGGCAATGCGCGTATTGAGGGAATGGTCGATGACCTTAACATGAGTACGATGATCGATGCGCCTGTATCACATCAAAGGCTAACGTGCGCGGTTAGCGGGCAATGAGTACTTGACCGGCTTGACGCTGTACTTTGTCGGTTACGTTCTATTTGAGGTTTGTTTCTTGAGATATTTACAAGTAATCTTCTTTAACAAAGTCTAGATTCCGTGCAACATCATCCTCAAGCGAACCACACCGCGACTATGGCTGCCGACACTCACGCTCGCATGGGGCATTGTGGCCACGCTTCTTGGTATAGTCCAGAACTTAACCGGCTTCCTGATTGCTAGATTCTTCCTTGGTGTGACCGAGAGTGGACTGTTTCCTGGTGTCGTCTTTTACTTCTCCATGTGGTACAAGAGGCGTGAGAGACAATACCGCATCTCCCTCTTTTTCAGCTGTGCATCACTTGCTGGAGCTTTTGGTGGTATTCTAGCCTACGTGAGTCTCTCCTTGGCTTTCGAAGCTCAACCTATGCTAACAGGAATTAGGGTATCGGCAAGATGGCAGGAGTCGTATGGGAGAATGGATGGCGATGGATCTTCATTCTGGTGAGCTTTGCACTTGAGTATCTCCTACCAAGCTGACCCCAGTTAGGAGGGTATTGCTACCGTTTTAGTTGCTGTTCTGGCATTCTGGTTCATCGAGGATTATCCCGACACTTGCAGATTCCTTACCAAGCCAGAACGAGACTTTATCCATGAGCGTCTGCACGCAGATAGTGATGCCATCCGCGAGGAAAAGTTCAGTTGGGCTGCTGTTCGCGAAGCACTCAAGGACCCCAGCTGCTGGCTCTATGGCCTAGGGTTCCACACAATGAGTCTACCGCTGTACACTCTTTCTCTGTTCATGGTAAGATCTGCTTATAGTCATTAGAGGTCGTCGCTGACATTGTCTCAGCCCACCATTATCAGGGATCTTGGGTACACGGCAGCCAAGGCACAGCTCTTGACTATCCCACCATACGCCCTAGCCTTTGTCACTACTCTGGGCGTGGCTATAGCCTCGGAAAGGCTTGGAAAGCGTGCCGTCTTCATTGCCGGATCGTCGGCTGTAGGTGTCATCGGATATATCATTCTACTCGCAAACACGAACCCCACAGCAAGACCGGGCGTCTCGTACGTAGGAACGTTCTTTGCGGCCGCTGGAATCTACCCTGCTACTGCATTAGTCCTCAGCTGGCCTGCCATCAACGTGTCTGGTCAGACCAAACGGGCTATTGCCAACGCTATGCAGATCAGTATTGGAAATCTGGGTGCGGTTTTGGGAACGCAGCTGTATCGATCGAACGACGGTCCTCGATTCGTGGTTGGTCATTCCATGGCTTTGGCTTACTTAGTTGCCAATATCGTTGTTGTCTCTATACTGGGTTGGAGGTTGAAGAAGCAGAACGAGAGCCGGGCCGCAGTGGCTGAGGAAATCAAGCACGTCGGAGAAGTGGAGGATTGGAGAGGAGACTCGGACCCCAGATGGAGGTTCGAATATTGAACGTATTTGCAAGTTATGATTGCGGGTGCTGCGGTCAGGTAAACTTGCGAGCCATTCTGAATTGACTATATAAGAGGAAGTAGAAGATAGATTGGTTAGGATTTGCATGAATAGAAACTATCGTGTAACGCAAAGAGGCAGATGTATTTACTACTCGAAGCGGACAAAAACAGGTGGAAGAACCGCGCAGTATCGGCCTTGATGAGGCTTGCTATCAAATCACAACTATCGCATCTACTTTGAAGCCTCAAGATCCTTCTTCTCGTCCTCCCCGAGGAGTCCCAATGCCTCTCGACGAGTAGGGGCCGATGGGTCAAAGTAGGGCTTCTCCGCCAACGAGGTCACTCGAGTACCGTGACGCGGCTCTCTACCACTATAATCCCAGCTAGCATTATGAATAGTAACGCGGTTGTCCCACAAAGCAGATGTTCGAGGTGTCCACTTCCAACGCACTTGGATATCGACATTCGTCTCATAGACATCGTACAAGTAGTTCAAGATAACATCACTCTCTGATTTGTCGAGGCCAACGATCCTGTCGGTCATGGCACGGTTCACCCACAGAGCCTTCCAGCCTGTTGCGGGGTGAACGCGTACAAGAGGATGAATTCTCTCAACCCATTTGGGACCAGCTTCAGGGTGCTCGCGGTCCAGATAAGGATGTGCAGATCGGTACACGGCCGATCGACCATCAATGATCTTGCGGAACTCGGGCGATAGCTTTTCGTACGCAGCATAGCCTGAAGCCCAGAGAGTGTCTCCTCCTGTAGTGGGAACTGTATCGTTGTGAAGATGAGTGATGCCTGCAGGCTGACGCTCATGCACCAGGTCTGTATGCCATCGGGATGCGCCTCCAGGTTGGCGGAAGCTTGCTGCACGTTCTGTCGCCATGAGGTCGGGCCACAGAACACTGACTCCAGGGATACCAGGCACTTGGGGAACTTGAGGCTGTGGTTGATTATCAGTTATTTGTTTTTGAGTATTTCTGGCAGTCTTCACTTACATGAACCTCGACTTCTCCAAACCACTCGCCAAGTTCTTTCTGTTGCTGTGGGGAAAGATCTTGGCCCCTAAAGAACACAACGCTTCGTTCAGCAATCAAGAGAGCTAGTTCATCACGCTGCTTATCGGTAAGGTCCTTTAACTGCAGGCCTTCAATTTCAGTTCCGATATAAGCAGTTATGTCGGTGACCTTTGTAGCAGCAGACAGCAAGCTACTTTTGGACTTGTCAGCCCGAGCTCCGGCATCGACATAATCTCGAGGCTTGTCTCTGATCTTGTATACATCATCAAGATACAAGGGACGAGAAGGGCGATAAGGGTAACCCTGGGATAAGTCTACCCCCGACTTCTCAAGACGCTCGCGAGCCGCATCTGGGATCTTGAGGGTATCCTTGATAGGCTCGGCGACATCCTTGATGCTGGGGTCAATAGGAGCTGGGACCATATTGTTTAGGCTTAGAATAATGATTTGATAGGGCTGTTTTGTCTTAATTAGGTTGATTCTATTAGCAGAATATAGCATCTAGATATACTGTCAATATCCCCTCACTATGCTTACCCCAAACCAATCACGCCATGATGGCACGTAATGACAAAGACCAGTCCAACTGTACCCCATTGGCCGGCTATACAGTTGCGATGCGTGAAGCTGATTGCAACATATAGACTTGTCCAATATGCTTGCTTCTATATCGCGTCATCAAATGCTCTTGGCCTATATAGGACAACTGTTGTGGGGGAGCGGCTACATGCACGCGAGCATTTGTCAGTAACATCAGCAGATGGATAACAATATCCGTGAAGCGATATGTGAATTAGAAATCATCTTACAAACGACAGGTCACTTGCGAGAGACTAGCTATTCAGATAACGTTATCTTACTTCACTTCTTTAGTGGTTTATCAGCTGAGACCACATGAATCATATGAGAGCTTAAGTGGCAAGAAGATGAATTGCATATTAATTGAGAGATAGACAAGAGAGCTTTTGTATCGTGTTCTAGGCAACAATAAACACTCACAGGATTACAACTTGGCACGAGGAATACCAGCAAGTTCCTGACTCTCGCTGCCCCGCCAAGCAGCGGTGGACTTGGGCTTGGTCTCTTTCCATTGCCATTTAGGTTGAGTCTGCTTCTCCTCTACCAGAAGCGTCTCAACAAACTCTCCAAAGATAGGGAGCATCTTAAAGCCGTGACCTGAGTCGCCGCTTAGAACTACCAACGACGTGTTGGTTCCAGGGACAAAGTCGATGATGTAGTCCGAGTCATCTGTATCAGCGAACCAGCAAAGATGTTGGTCGATAAGAGGCCGGTCAGCGAGCTGCGGAAGGACCTCTTTGAGAAGTTGTCGGATTTTATTCTCGTCATCAAGAGGTATGAACTGTGAGTCGGCGAGGTCGGCGAATGGGATGGACAGACCATCCTTGGAGTATGCATAGTTTGTGAAAGCACCGCCCAGGTGACAGAACTTGAGCTTCTTGGTGGTTTGATCAGGTTCGAAGAAAAAGGCGAGATCTCGCACGTTGGTAACAGGAATACCCTTGAGCTCTTCGGCCTCCTTGTCTGTCAGCTGGATATGGGCGACTCCCCAAGCACGACCAGTCATCTGCTTGCCAATGCGGGGAATGAGGTTGGCAGCATCAGCACCTAGTGCGATGATAGTCTTGTCTGCCGCATGGATTTTGCCTCCTCGGGTCTTGGCTCCTATACATCTTGTTGCCTCTCGGCTGGAAGCATAGAGCAATGACTCGACTTCGCCGTCATTTTTACCAAGACAGAACTTGATCCCAATTTTGACACACTCCTCATACACCGCCCTCAAGGCATTGGCAGAGTGGCCGTAGCCAGCGAGCTTGTTGTAATAGCCAGTAAACCCTTCGAGTGGACCGCCGAACTCTGGGACAAGCCTTTTGATATCCTGACTGCCATTGACGCGCTTGGTTTGGCCATCAAAAGCTGAGTTCTTCTGAAGAGAGTTGAAATAGCTCTCAACTGCTGCCTTGGTGTTTTGAGCAGCTTTACCAGATGTGACGTTAAGAAAACCAGTCTCATGGTAGTGAGGGGTGTAGAGAGGGTCAGACTGCCACTTTCGGATAGCTTTCTGTTGGACTGGATTAGAAATGAATTCGTTGATCAAAGGTGACGAAATCCTGCTTACTAGGGAGAGATCGGTATAGAAGTCGTCGGCGTACTCAGCTCGGATCACCTTGTTCAGGTCGTAAGCGGCCGAGAAGCGACTGGGCACATCAACATCTTTCTCGAGGACTGTGATGTTGGTGTATCCCTTCTGTGCGAGGTGAAAGGCGGTGGCTAGGCCAAAGCAGCCGGCGCCGAGAATCAGAACTGATTGACTTGTGTTGTCTGCTGACATTATGTGGTGTATTATTCCTCCGAGAGAGTATTAGATATGAAGATGTACCTAGGATATGGATTGAGGTGAGATGCAATAAATATGAAGAGGCGGACAACGTGAATAAGAACAAGTAACCAGTCTCAAAAATAGAAATGGTCAACTGGTCTGTTTGTCTGACGTGGAAATAATATGGTTACCGTCGGGGCGCCACCCGACATCGCTTGACTACCTATCATAGGCAAACCACCGCTAATTGGGCGATCAGAGCTCAGGTAACAGAAGCTCGAGCTTCCCCTCATCGGGACCATAGAAATTGGGTTGAGGAAGCCGAGTGAATCGCCTGTCATTCCGACTCTAACCTCCACCTTTGCATGATGCTCCCCACTTCGCCGGCCGCTACCCCGGAATATTGGGGCCAGTGGTTGCTTTTCTGTGCTAGAATAGTGGTTGTTACTTTGTAACTGTCATTACCTATCACGTTGTCAAACTGAACAACATTGGCTGGCTGTAGCACGTTGGGAGTGACAGATGAACTGTACTTGTATGAGGTTCTACGATAAAACGAGAGCTGATTATGCACCCAATAGAGTTGCTTCTGGATACAAAAACAACAATCTGAGCGTGTATCTTGATCGGTTCCGTTGCCGATGATATGGTCGGGGCTGATGCCGATCTCCCCACGTGAGCATAACATCAACGGATGGCGTTCCGACTGCTCCAGCCTCAGCGCCACCTGGACGCGTCCGTTCTATCTTGTCTAGAATTTTACTAGTTCAGTTTTTTCTGCTTCTTTGTTGGCCTTTAAGACGCGGATCACTGATGAGCATTTCCTCAATCGGCAGAAAAGGTATATAAAATACATGGTGTTTGTTAGACTGATCGAAACTATCTGCATAGCTTGAAACAACTGCCAGCTATTGTATATATAGTCAGATTCTTGCAAAATTCAGCAGGCTTGGACAAGACCAAAGGACCACCTACCAGAGGAATACAAAATCCGCAACATTAGACTGAAGCTTTGCTCGCCCTCAAGCTATGACGATTCCATATCGTAACAAACCCATCGCAGCCCCAAGAAGGATAGCCAGTGGTGCAGCCACACCAAAGTACCGCCCTCCAACAAAGGCTGTTGCGGTAATAACAACCCACCAAGGGTCATCTGCCAAACTCTTTCCTGACTGGAAGCCCTCGTCAATGTATCCAACCTGCCAGATGCGGTAGAAGGCAGTGTATATCAGCCCAACCGCACCAGCGTTGACACCTCTTACAGCAGACTTGATCCAGCGTCGTTTTCGCAGAACCCCCCAGACACCCATAGTTCCGTGGACGAGAATTATGCCAGGGGCAAAGATGCCGCAATAAGCAATCAGCGCCCCTGCAATCGCAGAATATCCGCCACTGAGAGCCGTCAGGCCGCCCAGAAACACGGCAAAGTTGAAGTTTGGTCCTGGAAACGCCTGCGTAATAGCGAGGCCAATCAGAAAATCGCGAGGACTGACCCATCCTTCGGCCACCACGTACTCTCTAAGAAGAGGAATCACAACCGGACCGCCTCCGAAGATGATGGTGCCAGCGAGATACAAGTTGGCGAAGAGTTTGTAGAGTAGAGGCGCGTCGGGCAAACTTCCTCGTAGCACGACAACGACGATGAGGGTAGCCAGGAAGGTGGCGATGATTGACATTCCCACCTTCCATGAGAAGTTGAGGCGATATTCTTGGGGGACGACACGTTCTTCAGGTTCTCGTGTGCCTTGATCATGGAGACTTACGCTCGACGTCTCAGCTTCCTCGCGTCCGCTGTCAGAACTTTGGATGTTCTCGTTGGTTGATCTTCCTCGTCTCACTCTCAACCAGGCTCTCTTCAAAGCTCGCGCAGGACGGTGTAGCCAGCGGTAGTCGTATACGATAGTAGCGCACCCGCTGGCAAGAATAAGGACTGGAAAGTACCACAAAGCATTGTACAAGATTCCAGCTGCAGCGGTCAAGAAGACGAGGATTCTCGTAAGTTTGTCCGTAATGGCCTTGTTGGAAAGCTCGACTGCTGCCAAAGCAATGATACCAACTGTGGCAGCGTTGAGGCCTGAAAGCAGAGCGTATACCGCACGGGGCAGAGTTTCTCCGATATTGGATACGCCAATCGAAAGGCCAAACATTCCCAGGAAGCCGGGCAAGCTGTTGGGAACGCCCGTTTAGCTGTCATCTTGACTGATGGGAATTTTAGGTTGGCTTACCTCCAGATAAGTAAAGACAAGACAGCCCCGAGTAGCCCACCATGAATCAAGTTTATACAATAGAGCATCTTGGTGCTGCCAGGCCCAGAAAGGGCTTGGCAGACGCTGAAGAGTTCTTGGTACTAACGGTATCGTTAGTCTCCAGGATGAGGAAATAGCATGCGACTGCCTAGGACGTACTATTTGCTCATCAATCCACCCCAGTTTGGTCACAAACTTGTCATGGAACTGTTACAGCCAATCAGTCAGCCAACGATCAAAATATTGAGAGAGGTTCTCTACTAACAATCTTGAAGTGAACGGGCGGACCGCCGAATGAAGTAAAACCAAGATGCCAATTGAATCGGAGAGTCTCCAGACCGTGGTCTGCAGCTCTTCGAAGAGCGTGTTCCCAGCCGCCGACTGCCATAGCGAAGGGGTAGAGGGTATTCACTTGTTGTGGACGAGATGAATGAGGGAAATGAATTGGCTCAGTAAAGTTATATTTAAGCTTGACTCCTAGCTCGTCAAGATCCTGTAATGTTGACTCAGGCCGTTCCGTCTAAACCTCTTTCATCTCTTAGCAGCTGCCTCATGAAGCTGCGAGCCAAGACGTGGCATTTTATCGCTGGATTTGATTGATTGGCACGCTCAAATATTGCTCCTCTTATGGCAGTAAAGTGGGACTAGAACGCACGTGCTAGAGGTAATGGCTTTGTGTGGATTGTCTGATCCCATGCTAATATGGCGTCAACCAATACTTCGCAAGCACCAAGTTTTGAACATTGTCTCTTGGCTATTTCACAGCGACACTATTTAAAATGAATTTCAATTTCCTTGATTGTCACGTTTGAGAACGTGTGGCTTAAAAAGTCTGGGTTCGGCTGGCGCCAAACGCCAAGGGTATGCAGCGAATACCGAGACAAATTTTATAGGCCCTGCTTATCAAGCACCCTATCCAGTGTAATTGGCACCCCTGATGTACCCCCGTAAAACGCACTAATAGCCGTACCCTAAGCCCGACATAAGTCCAGCTTATAGCGTATAGCCACTATATTTATAGCATACTTATAGTATACCACCCACTAAACTATAGAGGGCTTACAGGGCACTTCTAAGGTAAGAAAAGATTTATAATATTAAAATTTATAAAAATTCTTATAAAAAACTAGAATTCTTATAGACTTTTATAGTATTTCTTATATACTTTATTTATTAATATTAAATAGATATTTTAATAATCATCTTTAAAATCTCTATTAAAAAGACTAGAAAGATACCTCTTACATTTTATATTAGCATTCTTTTCTAGCTAATCATAGCTCTAGATTCCCACTCTTTGGGTGCTGATTATACTGGATGGAATGCCCAATAAGCAACACCATTTTATACTACCAAGACAACTATGTACCATAGAACAGGCCATCTTCAGGACCAAGAACTCATCTCAATTCCCTCCCATTAACTGGAGGCAACCAGAACGACTGGCTCACCGTTTGTGTAGCTAATGCAGGCTCTCCCGTTCCCATCCGAACTCACAGTGCCTTGATCAAGGACTCTGTCCCAAGTCTTGTTGGGCCTTCCAGTACCGATGCAGTATTCTCCTGAGTAGCCCTGGCCACGGTTGAGAGTGAGCACAATCAGGTCGCCGCCAGCACGGCTCCAAGCATACCCGCTACCCTCGACGAAAAGATGCTTGTGGTCATTATCGCCCAGTCCGCCAAGCGCCGAGCGAGCCTTGGATAAGTGCGAGATGGTTTGGTACAGGTCTGTATCGGTCTTGAAGTCGCTTCGCCAGAGATCCTCTCGGTTCTTAGGGTCGTCGCCTCCAGCATAACCCTGCTCGGTGCCGTAGTAGACAATAGGGATTCCTCTGGCAAGGATAACGTACGCCAGAGCATTCTTGAGAAGAGACTTGTCGTTCTTTTGGCTCAACCATCGGGCGTTGTCATGGTTGTCGACAAAATTTCCTAGGATCGCCGGGTCAGAGAACTTGGAGCCGATTTCATTGTGCATGTCGACCAGGTCTTGAGGAGAGCCCTTCTGTTGGTAGAAGCGGTTCATGGGATAGTAGATAGCATAGTTGAGAAGTCCAGGCATGACCTTGGAGTATCCGGCAAGATAGTCTGGGTTTCCGTCAAAGACCTCACCGATCGCATAGACGCCAGCAGCAGATGTAAAGCCCGGCCAAAAGTCTTTCTCAACATGCTTAACAGTATCAACACGGATACCGTCGAAGCCATACTCGGAAACGAGCCACTTGATCCAGTCCTGGTAAAGAGTACGGATCTTGGGGTCCTCTGTCCTGACATCAGGAAGTCCGGCAATGCTGCAGTCTTCAACACTTTGTTGGTTGGAGTAGTCGATCTCGCAGGAGGAGTGGTATGAGCTCTGCTGGTTGAGAGGCTCTGGCTTGTGGCTCTGAATTCCAGGACCCATGTGGTTGGCCACGACGTCCACCATCACAAACATGTCCTGCGTCACGTAGTCAGCAAGGTCATATTCTGACGTGAGGTGATATGGAAAGGTGCATGAATCATGGTGGCGGCTGTTGTGAAACCCTGAGTAGTAGAACTAGGAGAGCAAATTAAATCTTACCTTGTCATGGGCAGACTTGACAAGACTCTTCAGGTCTGCTGCAGATCCATAGTTGGAGTTGATCGAATACAGGTCATCAGCCCAGTATCCGTGGTATCCCCTGGGGGTGTCTGATGAAATCCGTCAGCGCGCAAGACTGCATAAAGAACGATGAGGGCACTCACTGGAGACGACAGGAGTAATCCAGATGGCATCAAATCCCATTCCCTTGATGTAGTCAAGCTTAGACTCGAGTCCTTTGAAGGTACCCCCGCAGTAGTCGCCGAGATTGCTGCAAGCATTGCCACCCGCATCGCTGGCACTTCGAGCAACACGATCGGTGAGAGCAAAGTAGATGTTTCGAGACTTCCAGGCCTGTGCATCTGCCGCAAGTGCAGGACAGATGTCGGCGAGAGCAGTGATGAGTGAGAGGAACTTCATTTTGGGTGGTAATGAGAATGAGCTGTCGAGAAGTCAGGACATGGCGGGAATAACGCCTTTTATCATGGTTCTTGTTCGTATGGAATGCTGCGTGCTCTCAGATGTGATTGAGCCGTAGGATTTGATTGCAGTGATAGAGCTTTGTTCAGTTGCAGGAATCAGGATGAAGGATGCGGCAGCTAAAGGCGCTCGCAAAAGGTCCCGATTCGACGAGGAGTGATCAAGATGGATCCAGATCCATGATTGGCCCGGTTTGCGGGGCCAGGTCATCAAAATCTGGGGGCACGGGCGTTTGAAGCTGGGGAGATGTGTCCAATGATGATAGTTACCGCCTTGTCACACTCTGAAGATGGCCCGTGATTTCTCACTGTTACCCCTGGGTAGGATCGGCCCGAAAAGCAATCGACTGAGTGAAGTGGTGTCAGGCGGAATAGAACAGCTGATAACCTCTGATCTTGTGCTTACTTAGTATCACAAGTCGGCGTTTTAACCACATGGTGTTCATCTCACACCGAAATCTAGTCAGCCTGGGATATGAGCATGTTTGAGATGTCTTGGAGTCTTGTAATTCCAGCAGGTCGATGAGACTCACTCTCACCCTCACTCCATTGCCCTCCAGTCATGGAACTCCTGACGATGCTATGTCTAGATATTGGCAAAGAATAAACAAGTTCTCTTTCATAGCCTTGCCAAGTTTGTAATAAATTTTGCAACGATCACACCCTCATCTCAACTGTTTCAACTGTCGATTCGGGCCGCCCCCGCAAAATGTGAGTGGATTGACGTTGTATTATCAACCTGCATCTCATAATTCCTCGGTTGTCGATCCCGATTCAATGCACGCATCGCACATGTTTGTATCTTCTATAAGCATAGTATATCCTGGAAGCCTTACTTGATGGGCAATGCTCGGCCGTACTTGGAGTCGTGCCCTGCTGCTAGTAAACCGAGCATAATTTTCCATGGTGGATAAAAGGATGGTCCTCTGCCGACTTCCATATCTCGGCTTAAGCCATGCATGACGGCAGTGTGTCGATGTCGAACATGCACACCTTCAGCGGTTGTTGCTGGATGCTATACGATCAGCTCTATGCCAGCTGAGGCATTGGAGTTTCTGTGGTAGATTGTTAGCCATGAAGAATTGTCATGGGAAAGAGCAGTTCTGAAAGGCTGTTCATCAAGAGCAGATGAACCAGCCACTTGGGACTTAGCCGCCATAACGGTCTAAGCAATATTGCGAACTATCGCGTCGTAGAATCGGCATAGCACCATTTATTTCTTCCAGAATATTGCTATGTCCTCTCACAGACACAGCTTATAGTCAGCAAATGCGATAAGAGGTACTGTCACGCCTTGGCTCCCAAATACCGGGGCTGTGAGGACTTGCCTCAAGTCGAAAAGATTCCCTCAACTATTACCATTATCTCCGTGCTTCTAAAACCAAGATTGCCTTTAATAATGAATGAAATACTTACTGCTGTTGACGGTAGCTATGATTCTGGATTAGTGTGAGAAGGTAGGCTTGTTCTCTTCGCATTAGGGTCTTTGTCAACTTCGTTAAAGGGTTGCCTTCTTGAATACATGTACATTGGCCTTCTTCATAAGGCTTTCGGAACAGCCTATAAAACTAGCTTGCTGGGGACGATACTTTACAGTTTTAGTGATAAGATATATTCCATCGTCAACTACTCTGACGGGGTATGGCACGCAGAACATAGAAACTTGGCAAGGGTCGACCGAGTCCATGAGCGAATCGTTGAAGACATGGCATGCACAAATTAATCCCACAACAATCCACAGTGGGCGCGATAAATCTGTCACAGACAATCATAGGTCACGATGGCTTCATGTCGATAGAGATTTAACACGTCACGTAAGAGCTGAAGGTCGCGCTGCAAGGCCCCTAGCGAATGTATTTCCATTGTCTAGTGCGTCGCGGAAAGGAAGATCTCGGGGGACAAAAATATATTGCGTGACATTTTATGTGTAGAGTTTAGGCTGAATACAGGCCATTGCTGGCGAGGAGCATCACCTAGCCGAGGCCAAACCTGGCTCTTATCGCGTGTTGTAATGGCCAGGTTAATGATCAAGTTTGTCCAAGCCAACAGAATGAGCCACCTTTCAAACAGCAGCCATACCAATTTCTATTGACTCCACTACTAAATGTTTGACGTAGACTAAGCCATTACTGCGCAGTCGGTACATTGGTAAGTCGCGAGTTATTGTAGCCAACATTGGACATATATGTATG
Source organism: Fusarium sublunatum (assembly GCA_013623665.1). NCBI lineage: Eukaryota > Fungi > Ascomycota > Sordariomycetes > Hypocreales > Nectriaceae > Fusarium > Fusarium sublunatum. The sequence goes on along the minus strand of JABFFF010000264.1, from coordinate 65,529 downwards.
GCTTCGGGCTCTCGGTTAGTAGTTGTCTCTCGTAAGATTAAGTCATTACGCAATGGTACTCTGTAATAACCGACCGGTTTTCCATAGACCTCGACTTGTGATCAAATATCTCCGACCGAATATCGCGACAATCTCATTATCCTCACATAGCACAACTCATAACTCTGTTGGTTAATTGCAAGGAATATCTCGGATGGGTCAATGTTAAACCGCCTTCATATTCTGGTATTGATACATCATAATCATGCAACTGTTGGTCCTCGGCTGCTGTTTTGACCGGGGTTCGTCCCCTCTTGCTCAACCCACTGATTCAAATTCTTCTCGATATCGTGATTTTGCCAACTCAAACATCTTTTACTCTCCTACGCGCTACAAAGGTTGCAATGGCCTCCCAAGAGGCTAGTTCTCTCGCAAGGGCGCCTTTGCCCGCTTCGGGACCGGCTCCAATCTCACTCCCTGTCAACGAGCTTGTCCCCGCGGATGAGGGAGAGGTAAACCCCCCAAGACCCTTCATAGTTGTTGTGATTGACTGATAATGACAGGACGGCTCGGATGACAATGACTCGTCTCTTGGGTCTGACGCGTAGGTCAATCGGTCAACAGGATGGGGAGTAGTTCATTAATGGCGTAGATCGAGTTCCACTGCGTCCGTTTCTTCTAGCATCCTTGAGTATCGAAACATTCAAGGGCGCACATTCCACAGCGACCGATTCGTCAACGACTACATGTTCCCTATGGATGACAAGCAGTTAGAGTCGGTCGATATAAGGTGCGAGCGAAAAACCCACACTAGCAACGCGGCGTACTGACCTTACACTAGCCACCACTATGCCACTGTACTTCTGGAAGGCCGATTGTATTTGGCCCCCATAAAGGAGGACAGTCCTGTGCGTATTTCTATCATTTTCTAGATGTCGTTAAGCACTATTCCCTATACTAATTGAGTCCATCTAGCGTGTCCTAGACGTGGGTACTGGAACTGGTAAGTTACGATGTCCTCCTCTTCCACATATGGCTAACCGGTCAAAAAGGTATCTGGGCGATGTATGGTTAAGCATCAGGCTGTGTTGGGTAGTTTTACTAACGAATGTAGCGATTTTGCGGACGAACACCCTGAAGCAGAGGTGACTGCTACGGATCTCGCTCCCACTCAACCTCGATGGGTGCCTCCGAACGTGCGCTTCGAGATAGATGACGCTAACCAGACCTGGACGTGGAAAGATAACACCTTTGATTTCATCCATATGCGTTTTCTTATGGGTGCTATCAATGACTGGACCGCCCTATACAAGGAGGCTTACCGTTGTACTCAGCCAGGTGGCTATATTGAGTCGGTTGAAGCCGACGTGCACTTTAGGAGCGATGATGGAACTACTGATTTAGAACCCTCACTCCAGACCTGCGATAAACTTTATGAAGAAAGCGAGAGGGTCACAGGCAGGAGCTTTTTCGTTCATCATCTGCAGCCCAAGGGTCTTGAAGAAGCTGGCTTCGTTGACATCAAGACGGTAGACTACAAGGTCAGTTGCGGACATTTCATAACACCAGACTATAGTCACAGGAAAAACTGACAGTTTCCAGATTCCTATCGGTGAATGGCCGAAAGATCCAAGACTGAGAGAAGTTGGAAAATTTGTAAAGCTCACACTCGACAACGATATGGAAGGTAAGCAGGCCTCGGTGGTTGGCATTCAGCACATACTAAAGCGTTGCCCCAGGATATTCTTTGTTTTTGTGGAATAACGTCCTTCAATGGCCTAAGGATGAGTATCAGATATTCCTTCTGGACCTTCGCAAAGCTCTCCGAAATCGCAAGGTCCATAGCTATTTCGTGGTGCGGTATGTGTACGGTCGGAAACCAGAGTAATCTATCACTTCTACCTGGCTGCACATACACGGATGAGCCATCTGAAATAAGCTGCCAAACGGGTTCTCATCAACTTGCTGCATTACTCCGGATGCATGGAACGCAGGTGGACTAAGTACGTATGTAGACGATACAGGGTCGATGTAGATATGCAAATTAAGATTGTATACAATATTCACAGCATTCATAAACCAGTCACAGATTCTTACAATGAAAAGTATGACTAGGAAGATGGTTACTTGAATTCAACCAATCTTGATACCGCCGCCACTGGCACTGATCACAGAACCAGTGATCCACCGACCGTCTTTACTACAGAGAAGCCCAACCACATCTGCAACATCTTCTGGTTGTCCAAAGCGCGGGATGCTCTGTGCAGGGAAGAACTCGTCTTGGAACGTCTTGACTACTTCTGGACCGCAGTTCATAACAGCATCAGTTTCAGTCAAGCCAGCCGTCACCGCATTGGCGGTTGTGCCAGCCATAAAGGCATATCTCTCATCCTTTCCACCAAAAGCCTGTGCCCATGTTCGACAGAGCGATTCTCCGGCTGACTTTCCAGCGCCGTACATGAGCTGGTCACTCCAAGGTAGACGAGATCGGATAGAAGATATGTAGATGATACGACTGTTGGGCTGGAAGTACCGTCTGCGAACAAACTCTTCGACAATTACCACTGGAGTTTGGATGTTTCCCAGCAGACTCCGCTGGATCTCGTCGGTTCCCATCTCTCCTATCGTCCCAGGCATAGGGTCGCCGGCACAGTTAACGAAGATATCGACTTGGCCATTGAACGTGGCACCGATCTCATCTGCAATGGTCTTGGCGCAATCGCTGGAGAAGATGTCGGCAACAAGCCCTTTGACTCTCAGGCTTTCCGGGCGCTCTCTTGAGGTGGTTTTAAAGACACGGTTGGTTATCTCGTCGTTGAAGGTGGACGACAAAGCTGTGACACCTGCGTCGCCGGTACAGGTTCCAAGAATAGAGCAACCGCGAGATGCGAGGTTGAAGGCGATTGCGCGACCAATTCCACGGGATGCGCCGCTGATGACGGCGACTTTGTTGAGAAGATCTAGTTCTCGAACAGTGGACATGGTGTTGAAAGGCTGCTGGTGATGTGCTGATTTACAGGGATGGTAGGAGTTTCAAGAGTTGTTGTTTATCAGAGTGGTGTAAGATTTGAGTTGGATTTCCTGTGTTGAAGTTCAAGTCATCGTGAAGTTGTGAGGAGAGATGAGTCACCTGATGGTGGGGATTCAACACCTCTCCAAGTCTTCAAATATCTCTTGTGTCTCATTGGATGGTCATATTACAGTTGAACCCCTTTATTTGTCTAACGCGGTATAGAATCTAGCTACAGACGCGCCTCGGTAACTCTCCAATTGTGTGGCTGTTATAAAGGTACAAAAGAACTGGGTTATGCTGATCTTATATGGTAGGTTCTGGCTGCTAGATTGAGTATCGACTGGCTACCTCTTATTAGTTCCGGAGCTAGGCCTCTGTACCACACTAGGCAAACATACAGGGGTCTTATTGTGAGAATAGTCTCATGGCTATCTACCGTTTCCGAGTTCCGGTTACCTCCACCTTAAACTAAACTGCGTTAGACCATGGCAGATTGACTTTACATTTCTGGCCCAGCACGTCATAGCTCAGTCTCACGGACTCGCCCTAAACATCTTGCCTCGGAGACTCGGATGTCCTGGCCATGGCGCGTCACCACGTTCTTAAGGCCCAAGACCCCTCATCAACGACCGCGAGGCTATCTACACGAAAATACAGAGATAGCAAGAATTGAACCCTCGACTATGAACAATGGCCGCCGAAGACGACAGCTCAGACACTCAACGCGAACCAGAGACGCCGTCTCAGCGACGTCAACGATTACCGCCATGGCTGGATCACTTCAATGAGGCCGACTTGAAGACATTTGTGAGATGCTGGATAGCGATATGGGTCGTTATGCTGCTCATGTTCATCCATCCAAGTCTCGTTGAGCTTGGACAAGCTACATTTCTGGGTGCCATTTTATTGTTTGCCGTCCCGCCCGCGAGCATTCTCTTCATCTACCTTCTCGCAGCCTTCTCTCTACTGCTGGGCATGTGTCTGGCCTGGTGTTGGGGCCTTCTGACGATGAAGGTAGCGTTTGCGGCGCGCTCAGACGCTCAAACACAGGCTAAACTCGCAGAATTGCAGCGCCAAGCGGTGGAAGCAGCTGAAAGAACAAGACAAAGTCCGGCTTGGGAGGCGCAGATCCTGGTTCATAACGGCTTCATGCTCGACGCTCGAGCCACGGCCGTCTTCTTCAGCATGGGCTGTTTGTTCATCTATACCCTTGCCCGCATACGATGCGCGAATCCGAAGCTTGTAGTGATGCAACTGTTTGGGACTATTGTTACAGACCTTTTTATTCTCTTTGGTCCGACGCTTCCGCAATTCACTGGCGATGTAGCATCAGTCTTGGTCAAGCCCGGAGCCGTGGGCATCGGTCTTGGCACCGCATGCTGTCTATTGTTCTTCCCAAAGTCCACATCATACATGCTTCTTGGACAGATTGAGAAACTCATACGCATATCCAGCAAGGCTTATTCGACAACACGCAAACGTTTTGCAGATGAACCTGTCCCGCTCGCAGAGCTTCAGGCCACCAGAGCTGGCATGATAGCCGTCTATAAAGCCGGGGAGCCTGCACTCGCCTTTCTGCCTCTGGATTTTTCACGCGGTCGGTGGAACGCCGACGACGTGCAAGGTCTGCATGAGCGAGCACGGAAGGTCATGTTTGCAAGCCTTTATCTGATCGACTTTCACATAGCCAAAATTATAGGCGCACAGAAAGAAGAAGAGCATGCAAAGGTTCAAATTGCCGGACCAGCTCATGGCAAGGAAGAGTACGAAATTGGCCAGCGTCAAAAACAAGAAGCCGCCAACCTTTTACACGCATTCCAGAGACCAGAAAGCGCTGGGATACGCACCAAAACAAGAACAACACTCCAGGAAACAACCTCGGAACTCTTAGATGTTGGCTCAAGGGCAATCGGTCTCGGAGCTGACTACATCCACGCTGTGAATCAGTACCGATGGATTAGAAAGCCACCGCCATCTCGATTCGAGGAGTTGAACGGTAATATTCGTGAGCTATTGGCTCAATCACGCCAAGCAAGAGAAACATGTGTTGCGAATACGACCAAAGGAGTTCTCGAAGCCCATGCCGAGCTATTTGACGCCAACGGTCTACTCATACTGCAAGAAGGAACCAACCGCCCAATTTTATCCAGCATGATCGTCGCCATGGTTTCAGAACAACGAATTCTCAATACTTCTATCGCAGTCGAAAACCTTCTCGAGTATATCCTCCATCTTTCCGAGACACGCCAAACCCTCCGTATCTGGCCACCTTCGCGGCTACAATATGCTATCTCTTGGTTATTCCATGGACGAGTGAACTTTCCTGGCTACGATATAGCAAACCAAGACGACCCAGATAAACTCATGGATTCCACGGCTTTCGATGAGCAGACCAAGGAGACTCGTCGAAGGTTGGAAATAAGCCGAGGGTACCATGGCTCCTCTTCACGACGGAGCAAGTTAAGCCGAGTTCTGATTGCAACTTACAAGTGGTTGACGAACCCAGCGGGTATGTATGCGATTAGAATGGTGGTTGTAACTATTGCAACCTCAATACCAGCTGTGATTCCACATACTGCGGGCTTCTTTTACCGAGAAAAGGGCATCTGGGCTGTCATCAGTGCCCAGACGGTACTGCTTGTTTACATGGCCGACTTTACCTTTTCTCTCATTTCTCGAACCGTTGGAACACTGGTTGGAGGCCTGATAGGGATGCTGACGTGGTATATCGGGGCGGGCAGTGGTGTTGGAAACCCCTATGGTATGGCAGCGGCCACGGGTGTATTGATCATTCCTCTGTTATGGTGGCGTCTCTTTTTACCTCAAGCCTTTGCGTTCGGTACCATAATGGCCGGGGCAACCTTTTGTCTGGTGGTTGGCTTCAGTTGGGATCAGGACCACATGGTCCAGTACGGCCTTCCTGGCAAAGGGTACGAGGCCTTCTGGAAACGAGTGGTTACTGTTTTGATCGGTTTTCTTGCTGCATTCCTAGTCGAGCTTTTCCCTAGCCCACCTTCGGCAACTAACCATGTCTGCAAAGCGCTCGCAAACTCGGTGCGCTCGCTTTCTGATCACTACGCTCTTCTCATCTCGCACTGGGGTCGAGCAGACAAGAATGACGCTTTGGGTGCAGTTGCTGAACAGATTTCTCTTGAAGTATCAGAGGTCCTCCATTCACTCAACGGATCAATTGCCCTTTTGAAAGGTGAGCTCAGCTTTGGACCGTTTGATTCCGAGGTCCTTAGCAAGACGCAAGAGCAATGTCGATATATGAATCAAGCACTTGGTGGTCTACTCTATCACGCATCCACGCTGCCAAAGGAATTACGGGATCGACTTGCACGTGTTTCTGGTATTTCGGATGACAGGTCCGTCGGAGATATCATGGCCGTCCTTGGCATCATCGAGCAGGCGTTAAGAACTGGATCGCCTCTGCCGGAGCGGCTACCGACACCACTTGTTCGCAGAGCGTATGACTCGTTCTACGCCCAGAAAGACGGCCCCATATTGAACACGACGTTAGTTCAGGATGAAGACCACCGACGTTATTGTGTTGCCGTGACGCAGTACCTCAAATTCTTGAACAGTGTCGACGATTTGCTGCTGGTACTCAAGGCGGCTTTGGGGGAAAGACATATTATATATCAGTGGGAGGATGTAAAGAACCTTGCTTGAAGTTGCTGAAAGGATGGAACAGTTCCTAGTAATGCTTACGTATTGAAGGGTCATATTATCCTCTTGTATTACATTAGCATCTCCTCAATAGTCAGCAGCCCCGCATCTCACGCAGCTCAAGTCTCTCACATTCTACCACCTGTCATCTCTCTCCCTCCGTAAGCGTGCCTTCAGGTTTCAAGATGGCTACAGCTACGCTTGAGAACCTGGATATTTCCCTCACCACGGACATTGCCAAGCTCCTCCCATTAGACGATGCCAAGAACTTGAGTTGTACGAGCGGGGTCATGCGTGACGCGGTTCACAGCTTCCTCTTTCGAACCCTGAGCATCGTCTGTCCTTTTGAATCTGATCGAGACCTAGATGCATTCATCGACAAGCACAAGCAGCATATCTCACGTCTTCGTCTGCTTTTCATGCTGGAACCAGTCATGAGAGGAAATTCCGGACAATGCCCTGAAGGACAGTCAATACCCTCGGTATTCGGGACAACCCCAGAGGTCATAGACAAAGTCAAGAACCTCGTTCGCGGGCAAGCCCTGCCGCATGTCAACTTCGTCAGCATTGAGTTTAACAAGGACACGTTTGAGATAGAAGACTCGTGGTTTCTTGCCCCCGGCGAAAATGATGGCGACCACTGGTTACAAGAATCAGAGAATTGGGATCAAGTGCACCGACGGGAACAACAGGTCACTTGGCGAGCCCAGTATAAAGAGATATGGGATAGCATTGTCGCAAATACCAATATCAGGACCTTGAAGATCTCCAATCTTCTCCCGAGATTGTCCCAGACTTGGAAGTCTTCCGAGTGGCAGGGTTTCTTGGGAAGACTCGAAAACCTTGACATCAGTGTTTTGGGTGCCTATAGCGCCACAGGCCACTGTGCCCACGCTATGCCGGGCTTCTGCGACTTCTTCAAAGCCTTTCCGGAGCTGATGTTGCAAAATGCAATTAACATCAGACGCTTGAGACTTGAAGCTAGTAGACTTGGCATGTGCGGATTTGAGTCCGAGTCCTACTCAGTTCCTTTACCGCTGACAAACGGCGTCCTACCTGCTCTCCACTCGTTGCAGCTCAAAGACTTTATAATTAGCAACGAATTGCTAGCCTTCTTCAAAGATCACGCCGATAGCTTGCGAGAGCTTCAGCTTCACGACTGCATATGCACTGGTGACGAAGAAGAACCTACATGGGATATTCTCTGGAAGCTGATTCGTGAAGAAATTACATCCATCTACAAGGTTTCTTTTATTCAAGACTTCATTCCGGGTCTGGGATATGATAGTGTGGAAGAAGTTGAAGAGTCAGAGAGGATTTATGAGGCACTTGTAAACGATAAGAGTCTAGTGCTGTGGAGATATGCTTCGGTCTGTGGTACGCATGGTATGATCAATGAACGCTACGAGGTCACCATGGAGCGCTTCGTGGCTGGAAATGACCAACTCGAGTATGTCAAACTTCTGGAAGAGTTATCGAGGAGAAGAACAAAGATGTCGACGTGGAATGTTGATAGCTAGGAACGTATTAGCGAATACAATCACGGTAATGTTCTGTTAACACGAATCGGATCCTTCGCTATACAGCCAGTCTGGATGATATGTCGATTGGACCAAATCGAGCCAAATATTCAAGGCACCAGCGTCAGTTTGTATGAATCGTCACTCGGCTGAGCCCCCCATGGCCTCTAGCATAACAAAGGAAACAGTTTCTGACATAAATTAGCCATTATATCTTGATAGACATATACCATCTCCGTGAGGTCTAGGCCTGGCCTCCAGAGGCCCTTCGTTCATGGCATCTAGCCAAGTACTTTTTGAACTCAATGAAATAGAAATCTTCCTCCAAACGTCCTCCATGCTATTTCAACTGGCGTATTTTGCAAACTGCACTTCAGATGACGCAGATGATGCGCTCCCTCTTCCCATATTCCGCGATATTCCATCCTCCGTGCTCTCCCTGCCAGTGTCATCGTGACTCGAATACCGCTCCGTATGGACAGATATCTCAGTGGTCTTGATCAGACTAGACTCGTGGCCTTCTGCTGGGTGGCTGCCATCGCCTTTGCCAACACGAACCTCGTAGTCGCCTGCGAATTGTCCATTTGCGTTGGTGAGCTGTTTCCGTCTCTCGCCATTGAAAGTTTCCAGGCCTATGTCGTCGCCGTGAGTGGCGCCTTGGCTTCGCAAATATGAACTACCACTTCGGCCGTTTCTGCCAGCTTGCGTCAACTCGACGAGGCGGTTGAGAATGCTAAACTCGAGCTTGAGCTTGACACTGTAGACGAAAGATTTCCATGCTGTCTGGATCTGATAAAGGTCGGCGAATTCGAGGGCGAGGATGGAGACGTCGAGTAGAATAACGAGGATGTTAACCCACAAGAGGTGGTTTAAAACTACTTTTGTCCTTGAGTTGCCGACGCTCTTTTCCAACTTCAGACGCTTGACCGTCTCCCAGACGTACAGCCCCGAGATTATAAGCTCTTGGACAAAGAAAACACTTAGCTGCGTTTTCTCAAAGACCTCATAAGGCGTCTTGAACGGCTCTGGATTAGCAGAACCGGCACCATAAACCAAGATGATGATGGGGATATGCAGCCAAACTGCATTGAAGATAATCATATAAAGGACCATTCTCAAGCGACGCTGGTTGTGCATCACAATATGTAGCCGAGAATATAGGACAACAGATTGGCCTGTGATCATGGCGCACCAGCCGATGAGGATAAGAGTGTTATAGAGGTAGTACTGAGGCGATAGTGCAAGGTGCATCAGCAAAAAGCCGACGGCGTTGAAGGCTATACCCCATGTCGCCACAACGAAGCTCCAGAAATACAGTCCGGAGCGTCTCTTGAAGCTGCCAATAATATGGGCGGACAGTTCCAGGACATTGTACAGGGCGACGCTGATGAAGACAGCAATCACTATAGCGACACTGCCGCTCTTTGTGTTCAACTCGACCATGTTGACTTGTCTATCATCCCCTGCGGTGTCTTGAAGTGGGCGATATGTGGGATCGACGGGGATGAGAAAGAAGAGTGGAGGACGTGAAGAGGAAGAATGATGGACATGAGCGTGATAACTCGGACATGCGAGCGACCCAATATCTCTACTAACATGGACAGAGCTTTCGTCTAAGTACGTCTTTAAATGAAATAGAGTTAATATGGTTAAATGAAATAGGGTTATGGATAGCGTGCACAGCTGCACCGCGTGTTTTCCTTTTGTCCATCGTGGCAATTTTTTACCCCTTCATAGTCATCCTTTTACTCTTTGCACTGCCAGTAGGAGGGGCGTATTAATCAAACTGAACTCTAAGTTGTGGGCAGTCTGGTTGATCCCTGCTCGTGGTCAAGGTGTCTGCGATCTCTTCACCGTTACACTCACTCGTTGACAGGAGGCCGTAAGGCGGGAATTGTAGCACATGACGATCTTACCGCTAAGAGAGTTACAGAAATGAAGCAGGCCATGCATATTTCGTGCTTCTGGCTGCCAACAAAGATTAGCGAAGATGCAGGAACAGCTCGATGGTGAGCATGAATCTGTCCAACATAGCTTTTGTCTCTCACACCGCACAACTGCCGTGCCTGCTTTGCCAAGCAAACTAGCTACGTATTACGTGACTAAAAAGTCATCCGATTTTTCCAGTGTCTCGGTATTAACCGTTCGTGATTCTTTTTTGCCTCCAATCGCATCTCTTGGCCATCCATCTCTATCGAGGACAAGCCCCTGTCTGGCAGACAAGGCCGTCCTATCGTCCTGACGATATTTCTTGTCGTTTACGAACCGATCCTTTCACTAAGCCCTAACAGGCGCTAAAAGCCTACGATTACGAGATGCAACGGTGTGTTGGTCCGTAGGTGCCGGGACCAGGGTGTCGTCCATCCCGCTGCCATCCCCTATTCGACAGGCCAAAGATAACGAGATCTAGACCATGGTCTTATGCAAATGGGCAGTTTTTCAATTGTCGTGGAGGTACTCCGTAGAGCAGTTTGTCATCGGCAAATCTTTGAGGACGACGTGCTACAATATGCAGAGACGGGGCTCATCTCGCATTGTGTATCGCAATTAGTGTACGAAATAACCTTGTGGGCACTGAACATTGAATCTAGGGTTGTTTCTTAGTGAAATAGGCTTATATAAGCTTAAAAGCTAAATTGCCAAGAGTCAAATAAAGACCCTTCTCCCCCGTTAATCAGACTTTGGATTACCATCCCTGAGGGGTTTACAAACTGACCGTTACAGTTTACGTAAATGGTCAAACTTTAAACTTTTGCAAACTAATCTCGGGGCCCCAGAATCGTCCGTCAATGTTAAATGCCGAAGGCTGGTGATGGATCCGCGGTCCCTAGCGCTCGCTCAACGCTACGGACCTTGGCTTAGCTTGGATTGCAGCCCGACTAACCCTTGTTCGTATGGTTTCTCTTGATCATCAATGCCTCTTTCACCCTTGTTTGGGATATACCAATCATTTCGAGCTCTGATTCGACCGGATAGATCAGAGCCTGCGGTACCTGATTCATGTGAGCGTATTTATGTAGCATCACCCTCAATCTACCTGGGCTGAAACTTGGTCCTGCCACAAGCACCGACGTCTCATCCAAAATGCCTTCCATGCTTTCTCTGCTTGCTGCCGGGGTTGTCGTCCCATCACTGGCCGTGTCAGCTGCCAAGCTGCCCTCCACAGCCCAGATCATTGACCAAAAGGCGTTCAATGTCCTGGACTACGTGCCCCCTCCCTCGGTAGCCAATGACTCCACGGTATGTCTTTTGATCGCGTGGCTTGGCCCGTTCACTAACCAGTGATAGCTGTTCCTCTGGCCTGGTGTGACTCAGGAGTCCCTCCTTGAGAAGCCCTTTCATATTTACGACGAGGAATTCTACGACGTTATTGGCGAGGACCCTTCCTTGACCCTCATTGCAACATCAGACACAGACCCTATCTTTCACGAGGCTGTCGTCTGGTATCCCCCTACCGACGAGGTCTTCTTCGTCCAGAACGCTGGTCCCCCAGCTGCCGGAACAGGCCTGCACAAGTCCTCTATCATCCAGAAGATCTCTCTCGATGAGGCTGATGCCGTTCGCAAAGGTACTCACAATAGCTCCGAGGTCAAGGTGACGGTTGTTCCCTCAAACCCTCAGGTCATCAACCCGAATGGTATGTCTTACACTGGAAAAAAACTATGCATGGCACAGCTAATGTGACGGATTATAGGTGGAACATACCACAATGGAGACATCATCTTTGCTGGTGAAGGCCAGGGCGATCATATCCCATCGGCCCTCTACCGCATGAACCCCAGGGCACCTTACAACACCACTGGTAAGGCTCATAATGAAACAACCTCAACTTCTCAGCTAACATGTTACAAGTCATTCTCAACAACTACTTTGGTCGACAGTTCAGCTCCCTCAACGACGTTGGCGTCAACCCCAGAAATGGTGATCTGTAAGTGACACAGCCTTGCAGAAGACTACCCAAAGACGTGGTACTCACTTTGGACAACCAGGTACTTCACCGATACGCTCTACGGATTCTACCAGGACTTTCGTCCCGCCCCTGGTCTGCAGAACCAGGTCTACCGTTACAACTTTGACACTGGGGCTGTCACGGTTGCCGCCGACGGCTTTGCGCTACCCAACGGTAAGTTTATTATGGAACAAAGACGTTTGACTTGCTAACACATACTAGGTATTGGCTTCGCTCCTGACGGCAAGCGTGTATACATCACAGACACAGGAATCGCCCTCGGATTCTACGGCAAGAATCTGTCTGCTCCCGCCTCGGTCTACTCGTTCGACGTGAACGAGGACGGTACCTGGCAGAACCGCCAGACCTTTGCCTACGTGGCAGCCTTCATTCCCGACGGTTAGTTGTTTCGGCTATTGCTTCCTTCTTGTGCATCTTGCTAATGTCTCTAGGTATCCATACCGACACCAAGGGCCGTGTCTATGCTGGTTGTGGAGATGGTATCCATGTCTGGAACCCTTCCGGCAAGCTCATCGGCAAGATCTACACTGGAACTGTAGCTGCCAACTTCCAGTTTGCTGGAGATGGACGCATGATTATTACTGGTCAGACCAAGCTGTTTTATGCCACTCTGAATGCCACAGGCCCCGAGCCTTTCTAGGCGTTGGATTATGAAATGTCGAACAAGAGCAAAATCATTTAATTGACTTCGTACTTTCTTTCACGAAAGTTGTTTTTATGATAACAGAAGGCCCTTCTTCCCCATTGTATACGAATGCTTACGCTGTGATAAGTCGTAAATATTATTGTCGGTCGTGACGTGATTTAATCCAAATGCCTTGATGATCATAGCTCTGCAATGGGACAACTAGTGACAACTGCAATCGCACGATGACTTCTTGTAAGTATGAAAGCCTCGCTATCCGTGATGAGGCAGCTACTTGCTCTGTGGCTGACTTCGGTTTATTGGCAGTAAATCTTGGTCTTGCTGTCACTGTTGTCTGTCCATACGGTTGCGTGGCTCATAACAGCTTCTAGGGTTATAACTACACTCTCAGACTGGAATTGCTGGACGCACTTCTGTATTAGTCATGCTGAAGCGCTTTATATAGTCTTGTTTATTGAGTGAAAGCAAGTTCCTAGCACCGCTCACCGAGACGTACTATAGCAGCAGGTATCAAAATTCATTCCAGCAAATGAAACATGTAAAGGGACGACAGATGCTTTGTTACAGCCACATATATGGCCTTCAGTCAAGAAGGTAAACTAGAGATTAACTGAAACTACTTTGAAGAACGTAAAAATGTGAAGGACTTTACTTGGTCTAGGCCTAGCAGGGTCCTCAATCCTCCATCGCGCTGCCCACCTCTACCCATGCTTGGACTACTGTCTGATTATCCGGAGATAGTTTAGCAACCTTGGAGCTCAGGAATGGCGTTAGGGCCTGAACCGAAGGCAACTATGTTATGACCACAGTCGGCTGGCTGAGCAAGTGCAACCTTCTTGTTGTCAAAGTCGTAAGCAACAACAGCCGCCTGCATGAAGGGTTCTGAGTGATATATTAGCAGCTATCCGCAACAATGCTGTTGGACATTTCATATGAAAAGCAACTTACGGCCCATGACCAGCTGTCCCTTCCATGTAGTCAGAACACCGACTTGGCAAGTCTTGCCTTCGTCGTCACCTGTAAGCTCGGTGATGAGGGACTTGTAAGGGATTTTGATAGTGGCGTGGCCGAAGTGGAAATCCCATGTGCCATTCATATCGCGCATGCTGCATGGTACATAGTATGCGTCATTCCCGTCGTTCTTAGCTCCGAGGTGTTTGTAGAGAGGATCGACAAAGGAATGACGCAGGCGGAGGTATTGGTTGGTAGTATCAAGTAGTAAAACCGAATCCTCCTCATGGACCTTGTAGTTATGTTGCGTTCCGTCGTGAAGGGTTTGACCGTAGCCCGTGAGAACGATGGAAGGTCTAGGGGCGGTATGTCAGATCCATATCAACTCAGGCCTGATGCTTGGCAGTACTTACCCCCACGTGCCGAGCTCGTCCTTGACCAAGTCTCTCTTTACAAGCTTGCCCTTGAATCGACCCGTGTCAATACCGCCAAAGATAAGGGCACCTTTCGTCCGATTAACATTAGCTGTTCAATTGTATTCAGAGAGGATTACTTACCCTTCTTTGACTCGTAGCTACGTAGATCAAGGCTATAAGTGCGGCTGGCAATATGGCCCTCAGCAGCTAGGTTGTCCAGGATGCTGTTGAATGGCTTTCCGACCTGGTATCCGTATTTCAAATCGGGACCAATTCCGAACGCTCCGGTTCCAGAGAGTGCTTTGTCTTTGCCACCTGGCGTCAAAAGACCGAATTCTTGCCTGGGAATACACCATCCAGCAATGTCAACCTTGTCTTCGTGAAGATCTAAATCGAACGTAATGTTGCTTGGCGGAATCGTCGTAGGGTCACCATAGTTAGGACTTTCGTATCCCAGACGACGAGATGAGGTCTTGGATTTATTGAGCTGGTAGTATCCGTCTTCACAACCATCACATTCTGCAAAAACACCGTCATCAATAACCCCTGGCCTAATCAGTAACGAGTATAGTAGAGGGTAGCCGGGGAGGTCTACATGTCTCCGATCTGGATGATATTAAATTCATCGTGCTCTCCTGTGGCGGAGTGCCAATCGACATTTTGACAGTGTATGTCTGCTGTGAGATATCCGACTGGTCATGATGGAGAGGCAAGTACTTGGTTCCTTTAACCGATCGCTTCACAGTGTTGTGGTCGTGTCTGGCATGGGCAGACCGATGGAAAACGTCATGAACATTGACTGCCGCCTGAGCAGCTGGCAGAACGGTAAGCAAGGCCACAATCCAATGCTGTGGCGCCATCTTGAAAATTAGTTAGATAAAAGGAACAAGGTAAAGACTGAATAAAAGATTATCCAATGATCTAAAGAAAGAATGGTATGAGAATAATCAGGCACTAGGACAGAACCATGGGTGGTTCTGCTTATTTATAAGATATACAGGATAAAGTTTATAGAATTCTTATTTCCTTTTCTTCTCATCTAATGTTAGGAAACGGTATCCCACTATTGAAAGTTATCTAGTGAAATCTTATAAACTCTGAATGATGTGTGAAATTTATCGTGACTATGAGGCATTGCGACGTGGTTAAATTGCCAATTAAACCTTGGTCATGCACTCACATTCTTAAACTTAGCTGTTGACACTACCGCCAAACTCTCTTTAATCGCGTCTTTACAGCCAAAAGCATAATCATCTAGTATGATAGCTTACTCTTGAGTCGCAGCTTAACAACAGCAAAATCCATGAACCAAATATGCTCAATAAAGTGGTACATCGAAGGGGAGAATTGTTGTTTTCGGTGTAGTATTGTAAGTCTAAGGAGATGCTCAAATGCATGGTTTCTCGTCCATTTAGGTGCCAACTTTGTTAACCATACGGAAACTTCGGATCGTTTGTAAACGAACATTTATTAATCTAGGATCAATCTAGGATCAGTCTTGGAACGGAATAAAATAGGGCTGTCAACTGCGGCCTGGAGGTCTCAGGGGCTCCCTCCACCCTGCAGGCTTATCACTTCCCAACCACGCCTAATCCCGGTGAGTTTGTTGGATACTGCTATTTCTAGGTTTAGCGCAGTCAGAAGCGTAGAGCTTTGATTGGCTGTGTGCCCGTGATACTGGACTTGAGTGGCTCCGGCCATTTGGACGAAATTTGGTGCGGATCCTACGGCACCAGAAGCCGACGATGACGGGCGGAGGACTTGTCAACCCTGTTTTCCCTCTTCTCTTGGCAATTCCAGCCCGACTTGGCATCGTACAACTCGGGAATGCTCGATCTTGAGCCAAGTCTTATCGCCAAGATATCGCTGAGGACGATCAAGAGACTCTATGTTCACCGAATCAACTCCCGTCCCAGCCACGGACAGCCCATCGACGAGTTAGTTGACTCGTATCGATCCAAGGATGATCCCAGTGCTAATCTAAAGTCAGATCAACCAACTGTCGTGCAATGGTCTGGACCCAATGACCCTGACAATCCCTACAACTGGTCTCTCAAGAAGAAATGGTTTGCAGTCGGCCTCGGCCTCTTCGCCACGTTTATTGCCATGATGAATGGGACAATCATCACGACAGCACATGAATCTATTGGCGAGGCCTTCAATGTCAGTGATGAAAACTTTCCTCACTCGTACTGGCCAGTCGCGTCCTGGGGCCTGGGAGGTGCCCTGTTCTCGTTATTGCTGCTACCGATCATGGAAGACTTTGGCATGAGAGTCGTTTTCCTTGTCGTTTATACAGTTTTCCTCTGCTTTCTGATTCCTGTCGGACTCGCGCCCAACTACGCAACACTCATCATCACCCGCTTCTTCAGCGGCGGCTGCTGCACCATCCTCGCCAACGCTGTTGCCGGCATAATTGGTAACGTTTTTCTGACTGATAGAGCTCGTACAATTCCTACTGGGCTCTACATTATGATCTACTTGAACTCAAGCAGCCTCGGTCCCGTCATTGGGGCAGCCATTTATCAGTTTCTGCCCTGGCGGTGGATCGGATATATTGAGCTGATTTGGACTGCCGTCTTCTTCCCCATCTTCATTCTGGCAATGCCTGAGACAAGAGGCTCGGCGATCTTAACTGCACGAGCGAAGAAGCTAAGAAAGCAGGGACATAATGCCTATAGCCAAAAAGAGCTCGAGTCTCAGTCTATCCTTCATGACATTTGGACGAGCATACAGCGACCTCTATATATGCTCTGCACCGAATCCGTCGTCTTCATTTCCACAGTCTGGACTGCTTTCAGTCTAGGCGTCATCTACGTCTTTACTCAGTCTGTTGAACAAGTCTTCAGCGGGCTATACGGATGGAACGCGGTACAGGCAGGTTACGTGCAAGCTGCTATCGTTATTGGCGAGATTCTTGGCTTTGGCCTCTGTGTCTTGACCAACAACTGGTACTATGCTTCTGCCTCTCGTAACAAGGAAGTGCCTGGCACTCCCATTCCCGAAGCTCGGTTATACGTTGCAGTTCTCGGGGGCTTCATTGGTGTGACTGGTGGTATGTTTGTGTATGCTTGGACAAGCTATCCATGGATTACCTGGGTTGCACCCGCGGTTGGGTTGATGCTTGTGGGACTTGGAACTGAGGCTGTCGTTGTGAGCATTGCAAACTACTTGATTGATGCTTATAGCAACTATGCAGGGAGTGCAATTGGAGCTACGGTCCTGGGAGAAAATCTGGGCGTAGCTTTCCTACCGTTGGCTTCGAGCAGCATGTACACCAACCTCGGCTTCCATTGGGCGAGTTCTCTCTTAGGTTTCATCTCGTTAGTTTTAGCAGCAGCACCTATCGGTGTCTTTATTTGGGGCAAGGAGATCAGAGCTCGGAGTCCTTTTATGAAATCTGCAATGGCTAAGCCTATGGAGTTTCCGATGGCTACATCGTGTAGGCAGGATAGTTAGGATCAGTATATCGGGTAATCAAACAAGAATAACTATCAGGCAGTTCTCATACCGGTCTTTTGCCCACCACGTTTGGCATATATGGTCGCTGACTCCAACTTCACTTCCAGGTCACTTTGAATCAGCACATCTTGGTCTTATGGCGCAAAGAATTCATGGCTTCAAAAGAATCATAATATTTTAACAACGTGTTGTTTAATGTACAGCAGTCTTTGGACGAATGATACAATTGTCTATGCCAAAGAGATTTGGCACCCAGACTGCCCAAGAACTGACGAAGAGAAACGCGGCGAGAAACTAACTTGTATGTTCACATAAACCTAAACCTTCCTAGACGTCATATACCGTAACTTTCGCTCACAAACTAATACTTTCCACCCTTCTTAAGAACAGGAATGGCCATGTGGGTGTTTGTGAACAGTCCCGTGGGGTCGACAGCTGCCTTGATCTTCAGCAGTCGCTCGTAGTTCTTACCATACAGACGAGAAGCCTGCTCTTCTCTGGACAGCTCAGAATCGGCGTAGTTGACAAATCCACGGAGCGGAGCACCAGACTTGACCACGGCGTTCTCAAAAGGCTTGAACAAGCTCTTCAAGTACTTGGTACCGTCAGCGGGGAAGTTGTTGATGTCAACCGCATTGGCCTCCCATCGGATCAACCACAAGTTCTTGCCGTGAGCGTATGCCATGTCCGAGTCCTTGATGTCTCGAGAGATACCGCCCCAGAGGTCAAGGAAACCGCTCTTGCTGAGGTCGGTGCGGTTGAAAGCCAGAGTTGTGCTGGTGAAGAGAGTCTTTGCCAGGTCGACTGTCAAAGGGTGGTCGGTAGTAGTCGTCAGAGACTGCGTGTAAAAGGCGCGACCACCGAGGCTTCCTCCGTTGGGGAGGTTCATTCCTGGGCCACCAATCTGAACTTCCATGCTCCAGAAGTCGAGCTCGGACTTTGCGAGAACCGTGTTGGGGCTGATCTTCTTGAGGTTGGTGATGAGTGGCTTCACCACGTCGTCAAACGTCTTTGGGTCACCATAGAAATAACCCAGAGCCGACCAATTCGGAGCTCCAGCAAGACTCCATCGGATAGCAAACTCGTCAGGGCACTCAGGGCTGACGGCATAGTCTTGAATAGCGATGAGGGCCTTGGCTGCTGCCTCGACATCGAGGTTGCCAAGAGCCAGGGTGAAGTTGACAGCTGTTGGGTATTCCTATACGTATGCATGTTAGTAATATCACGGGTCATGCCAGATGGGTTACATACCGGCTTGTAGGTCTTGGTAGTCATGGACAAAACGATTCCAAAGGACGAAGCGGCGCCCCTTCCAGCCCAGAGCAAGTCTGAACCCTCCTTGGCCTCGACGATGGTGCCGTCGTACAGCATGTACTCAATGGCAACAATGTTATCAATGGCAGCGCCAAAGTGACGAGAGGTAGTACCAAAGCCACCTCCCATGCTTGAACCAGTCAAGCCCACATGGGCACCACGAACGTGAGGGAAGTGTCGTCCAGCTGTATCCCATAGATGCTTCATGGCTGGCCCCATGTGTGCACCTCCACCAAAGGTCAGGTGAGTGGTCTTGGGGTCATAGCTGTACGAGTCAAAAGCAGCCATGTTGATGACCAGGTTGCCTGGTAGACCATAGCCGTTAAGCTGGAAAGAATGAGCTGGGCCAAGAGCAGTGACCTTCACATGGGCCTTGCGAGCGCACTTCAAAGACTTGGCAATCTGGTCTCTGTCCTTAGGGAAGGCAATGGTGGCAGGGTCAGGCTTGAGGCGATGCTGGAACGCTTGTGTCTCGTTAGCCCAGGTGTTGTCGGACTTGATGATGTTGGTGACACCAGCGCTGTGAAGACATTTCTGTAGCTCAGCAGCGGTCTTCTCCTCACGAGATAGAGCCAAAGTGGGAGAGAAGAACAAAAGAGAAGTGACGGCCAAGGACCGCAAAGAGAGCGGCTGAACCATGATGAAGCAGGTAATATACCAGAACCAGGAAATCAGTCTATGAGCAAAGGATGAAAGACTGGCGGAATACGATGGATGATCTTTACAGCATTTTATACACAGATTCATCTGATTGATAAAGGTTAACTAATTGCCGTGTGTCCGTGCAAGCGATCTGCTCATAGGCTCGGCAAAAGCCAAAGGTTGACGTGTGCATAATGTAAACATGCAAACAAGGTTTATCGGTCCCGTTTCAAGTTCAAATTCAATTTCCTCGCTTCGCTTCTCTCCAAGGGTCGAGAATCTTAGCTCCCAGACAATCACCTCGGGAGCTATTCCCACGAAGGTTCGGACGGACCAGCTCGGATAAGTATCAATTTCCGGTATCGGAAATCTTGTTCATGGTCTTCCGTTAAGAACATGCCTATCAAGGCATGGACGGAAAGGGCTCGTCCGCCATTGCTCCTGGTTGCAAGCTTGGGTACCTTGGCGATAGAAACGTAATTGGATATAACAATTAACAGCTCCATTAGCCGGTTACATTCATCCCAGGACGGATATGTGCCACAAGCGACTGATAAAGTTCTCAAACGTCCTTCCATAAACCGTCTGTCTCTCCAAATGCGGCAAAAGGACCATGCTTGGCGTGCATTCGATACTACCTTACCTGGTCCCTGCTCTATCGTGAGGACGGATAAACCTCAGGCCTAAAATAGTATTCTCTCAAGGGTTTTTCTGCCATTTTTCAGAACCTTGGCGTCTTTGAGGCTTATCAGATGATGGTGGATGAACGTTGGGCCGCCGGTAGAACAATACACGGTCACACTAGCCAAGACATGGTCCCTGTCTGAAGCTTCGCCAGACGATTTGATTATCTTTCCGCCAATCCAAATCAATAAACTTACTGGGTACTCGACAAGGTGGCCCGCTGTTGCCGGCTTTGCGCCATCGAGCTGAATTAAGGCGGTGACCATCTTTGTAAAGGAGGCCCCTCTGTTGAGGGCTGCTACCTCATCAAGAATATATTGTCCTGCTTGACCATCATCCTCCGTATTCTTTCCAGCCAGATTGAGGGCTTTGCGGGTGTTGTTGACTCGGTTGAATTTCACCCCGAACCCAGGTTACAGTGATCGGCGCTTCCCAGTCGCCAATATATATTACTGATTCACCGCCTTGATGAACAACCGAGGTTGCCGAGCCCTAAGGAATTCATCGTTTTTGATAGAGGACGAGCAGTTCAAACATGAAAAGTACTTATCCGGAGTCGACGGATCAAAAAGGGGGTACAAGTACCATAATATATAAAGGAGTGTTTCAGGTCTATACTATGGTTAAAGTTTAAGAATCTTAGCCCGTGGGTTATCATTGGTGGCAATGATGGTGAACAGACATTGCCAGCTTCAAGTGATGCAAGAAGTGTGGGATGGTATTTCGGCCTCGAGCCTTACGAGTCAAATTCTCTAACTCAGTTTCTGATTAATTCCAAATATGCGTGTAGTTTGAGGCTATACTGTGAGTGGTGGAATGAGTGAAAGCCTGAGATTGTATGCCACACAACCTAAAGTTGTTCCATGTTTATGCTATTGGAAGCGGAAGGCCAGTATCTTGACTCGCTAAACCGACTAAAGTGCTTGACAGTCAGTTTTACTAACGTTCGATAAAGCCATCTCCAGCTTGTTACATCTGTTCCAATGTACCGCTATTGTAGCCACAAATATTAGCTAGCTCACGGCAAACGGCTGTAACAAGACTGGATACAAATTGTTGCTTCTATCGCCCAGAATCACGGCGGAGGCGAGCTTATTTTTTCTTGAGGAGACTGTCTGCAAGACCATGTTCTTGCCCCCAATCTTTTCTCTGCCGGTCGTTGGCCAACTAGTGTAGACGACTAAGATGCATATCCTCGAGCTACCTGGTTTGCCTCATTTGCATGGAGATGAGCCACAAAAGCTGAATCACTATGGTATGATGTTCGAGGAAGCAAGTCCAAAACAATTTGACGTTCTGCAAACGTTTGGCTAAACTGACATGCCAAACTCTCTGGTTCAAATCCATGATACAGTCGCAGTACTGGATGTTAACGCACAGCTCTCAGAGGTGGCGCAGATGATATTATTGTCTTTTCTACAAGCCAGAAGCTCAGCCTCATCCAAATGAAAGACGACCACTGTTAATGACGCTTTAATACATCCTTACTCATGGACACTGGTCGCTCCCAGTCAAGTCTGTTGTTGGGGGCAATCGGTCGACCTAGGAATAACCTAGAGCGGGTGTATTTCTTAGATGAGATCTGGGAGTCTGTAGATGCAGCTAACAGTACACTTCCAATTCAATATTTGAAGATTTGACGCAACATGGCCATTTTCGCATTCCGCGACAGGCCAATGGTGAGAGCTTCAAAAGGGACTGTGCAACGCAAGTTAACGGTAGACGAGTACGCTCCAGAATTGGATGCTTTGTATCAGGCTGGTGAAGATTTAAAGCCGGACCCGTATTCAAAATGCGTAAGTAGATAGAACACGCTTAAACTAAAAGCTCAAGGGTTAATATGCAAGATAAAAGATATTAACTAGCGAAAATGTCGTAACCATGATATCTCGACACTCCGTGCAAATTCCGGTACGTGGCAGGTCTTGGCAGTCTAGAACAGGAACAAGGTGCAACCGATTTTAGTCAGGGGGTGCTGGAATGTTCAAGTGGCGATTCCATTTATAGTTAGACATAGAGATAGGAAAATTAGAATATTTTATGATTTCGGCCAGTTGAAGGCATGAAGGTCGTGTTCCATCTCACGGCAAGAGATCTCGCCAACACGATTGTATCAAGTTCCTCTTTCCCCGTGTTTCTCTTGATCGAAGAGTCTAAGGGTAATGGCTACGTAACAGCCCAAGTCTCGGCCCGCAATCGGAGTGCCCGTGGAGATCGGAATGGTCTCCGTCTCCATTGAATGTCTAAGACGATAGAGGTATAGCTCGTGTGATAAATGGCACGTGTAGTGGGCTATGCGCTGGTAAGGATCTCTTCCCTGGGGCAAAACTCCAGTTTTCATCTCTGGTGACCTTTGATCAAGGCAAGGATTGAGGCAATATGGGCTACCAGCGCGAGTTTGAGATGCAGGCGCTGCCTCAGTTTCAGCCATCGATCAAAGACACGGAAGATGAAGCTACTGGAACCGCCAGTGATGCATCTCCGAAGCAAGATACTGCTTCTACTGGGGTCCTGCATCGCCTGTTGCAGAGCTTCAGCCCTGCTCCCCCCAGTCGATCCGAGGCCGAGTATGACTTGAGCCGTTACAACACCAATGGACGGTTATTCAACATGACAAAGGCAAACTATAACAGTGCCAACACAGCTCTGGCTCGTGAGCTCAAGAACCGTCATCTGCAGATGATTGCTTTTGGAGGTTCTATCGGTATGTTGCTCCAATGACCAGTTCTTCATGCTTGCTTACAACTGTTTCAGGCACCGGCCTTTTCGTCGCATCAGGGGTGGCTCTCTACCGCGGAGGCCCAGCTTCGTTGCTCATAGCTTTCCTTGTCATGGGCACGATGCAATTTCTCACGATGCAGGCTCTTGGGGAGCTTGCTGTTGCATTCCCTGTAGCAGGATCTTTTGCCAACTACTCAACAAGATTCTTAGACCCGTCCTGGGGTTTTGCAATGGGCTGGAAGTAAGTGATCTCCATAGCAATCCCTGTATTTATGGAACGAAACCTAACTCTCAGCTCAGTTACTCACTTCAATATCTCATCGTACTACCTCTCGAGATCATTGCGGGCGCATTCACAACCAACTATTGGAATCCAACCACCAGCAAGTCCATCTTCATCATCGTCTTCTTCTTACTCATTCTGGGCATCAACCTACTCGGAGTAAAAGGATATGGTGAGGCCGAATTCATCTTTTCAGCTGTCAAGGTAACAGCCATTGTGGCCTTCATGTGAGTAATGTCATAAATCTCCATCACAGCTTTAACATGTCGCTAACTTGGCAGCTAGTCTGCTTGGAATCATTATCAACATAGCAGGAGACCCAGACAGCGGATACATTGGCTTCCAATACTGGCACAAACCCGGTGCCTTCAACCACGGCTTCAAAGGCTTTGCCAGCGTTCTAGTGACAGCAGCCTTCTCTTTTGCTGGCACAGAAATGGTCGGATTGGCATCGGCAGAAACATCAAACCCCAAGAAGTCCCTTCCAGCTGCCGTAAAGCAAGTCTTTTGGCGTATCACTATCTTCTACATGCTCTCAATCCTTCTCATCGGCCTGCTTGTACCTCACGATGACCCCCGTTTGTTGGGTGCCAACTATACGTCCGATTCTGCAGCTAGCCCCTTTGTGATTGCTATAGAAAGAGCAGGCGAAGAGGTTCTTCCTGATATCATGAACGCTGTTATCCTTATCTCCCTCATCAGCGTTGGCAACACGGCAGTCTACGCTTCGTCTCGTACCCTTTCTGCCTTGGCCGGACAGGGATTAGCACCAAAGATGTTTGCCTACATTGACCGCACAGGACGTCCACTCGTTGCCATCATCTGCTGCTGTGCTGTTGGACTACTGGCCTTTGTTGCCAACTCGGAGATTCACAAGGAGATCTTCAGCTGGCTTCTCGCCATCGGCGGTTTATGCACCCTCTTTACGTGGGCGAGTATCTGTTTATGCCACATCAGATTCCGCAAGGCCTGGAAACTATCTGGACATACTGTGTCTCAACTCGCCTTCCGCTCTCAATTCGGCGTCTGGGGGTCTTGGATTGCGTTAGTTGCTTATGGTCTCGTCTTGATCATGCAAATATGGGTTGCGATATCTCCAATCGTTCCCGAGGGCCATCCACCACTTTCCACATCAGAAAGGATCAAGAACTTCTTCTTGCAGGTTTTGGCAATCCCTATTGTTCTTTTATTTTACTTCAGTCATAAACTATGGGCAAAGACCTCGGTGGTTCATGTTACAGATATAGATATTAAAACAGGTCGACGATACTTTCAGATGTGGAATTCTGAAGAGAAAGAGGCGAGGAAGAAGTGGCCTGTATGGAAACGAGTTTATAACCATTTATGCTGATATAGCTTAGAGTAGGACAGATAGATATATACATTTAGATTTATACCATCAATTGACACCAGCAACGACACTACTCATACCGAGAGCACGCCCAATAGGCCATTATCACTTACATCTTTTCGGCCACAGAGGCCATTCTGCTCGCGGGTTTTTGTTACGCCAGAAGCTAGGGTCGTTTTCAAGTTTGTAAACGAACCACATGTCGAATCAAAAACAAGAGTGATCAGATGATGGCTGTGACATCCTGGTCTTTGAAGCTTGTCGCCGTTATGTAATCAGGTAACGGAACGGAGAACTCAGAAAAGCCGAGGTCGGGACAATTAGACAGAGTATATAAGTCCGCTATGTCTCTTCTAGCTCATCTATACCAAAACTGCCCATTCAAAGTCAGTCAACATGGCCACTCCCTCAAAAGCACTCTTTGTCGACTCGCAGAATCGATTTCAAGTCATCGAGAAGCACGATCTGCCAGAACCTGCCGAAGGGCAATTACTGATCAAAGTCTCGTATTCTGGCGTCAACCCAGCCGACTTGGTACATGCAACAAAGCTTAATATTAACAACACCACCCTCGGATACGACTATAGCGGCCAAGTTCTCAAGGTGGGAAGCCCAAACTCACCCTACAAACCCGGAGATATCGTGGCAGGCTACACGCCTTCGGGCTTGGGCCGTCCTAGCAACTATGGCAGTCATCAAGCGTTTTTGATCGGTCTCGAGAGCATGCTGTACAAAGTCCCCTCCAACTTGCCTCTGCCTGATGCCGCGACCTTGACTGTCGTGGCCATGACTGCCGCGGATACGTTGTACAACTTCTTCAAATTCCCACTACCTACCGAAGAAACTAAGGCCAAGTCTTCTGGCCCTTTTCTGCTTTGGGGCACGTCGAGTGCAGTCGGCTACTGCGCACTCCATTTTGCTTTGGCGAGCAACGTCTCGCACATCTTCGTAGCGGCCAAACCCGAACAGTTTGAGCATCTCAGGTCTCTGGGAGTTACTTATCTGTTCAACTACAAGGACGAGAATGTCTACCAAGATATCGCCAAGGCTTTGGAAGAGTCGGGACACCAAGAGTTTGCGTACGCTTTTGACGCAGCCGGATCACACAACTCAGCAGACCAAGTGTTCAAAGTCGTCTCGGCCAAGACTGAGCGTGTTTCGGTCGTGATGCGTCGAGACAAAGGCTTCAAGATGCCCCTCGCAACGCCAAATGTCGACTTTACGATTCATCCTGACGGGTGGCCTCAGTCCATGACCATGCCGGCGCGACCTGCGGATTTCGAGAGGGCGTGGAAAGCTCTGGGTTGGGCCGTTGAGAACTATGGAAGCGCCTTTCGCCTACCGCCGGTCAGGGTAGTGGACGATACAGCCGAGAATGTCCTGCGCGAGATCGAGCGACTGATTGAGCAAGGGGGTGGCTTCTCTAAGACGGCTGTGCGTCAGCCGATGAAGTAGATGGAGATAGAAGTTACTTTCTTGCGGTAGATAGATAATAGCATTACACACAAACTTCCTAAACTGGCATAGACGAGATACCTAGCTGCAAGGTAATGTCTGCTTCGAAGTAATTACCCTCGCACCCATTTTTGTTTACGTGTGAAGCTGCCGCACATGCTCAGCAGATTACCATTGGAAGTGGGAGCACTTTGCTAATTAGCAGGGGCTGTCTGACGATTCTTCATGTTTTCTGTTACCAACCCCGCGATTTCAGTAGCCGTCCACAAATGCCGAGACTGAGTAGAAGCTCACGGACATGAGATATGCCGATGTTCAAGCCGGTAAATGACTGATGGGTGATCGGCCCGGGCTTCCCACATCATTGTATAAATAAGTATGGTTGAGGACTGGGGGTCCTTGACAGTACATCCTGAGCTTCATCATTCAAGTTGAAACGATGTCTACCAAGTACCAACTTACGGAAACTGACGTGGGCGACTACTACGCTCGCATAAAGAACATATACATACCCCTCCGCGACGGTGTTAAACTATGCGCAAACTTGTATCTTCCATTCAATGCGAGTAAGCAAGGGGACAAGGTTCCTGTCATCTGCAGTTTGGGACCCTACGGAAAAGATGTCCATTTCTCCGAGTTCGGTTTACCGCACACTCCCATCTATGCTCAGATGAGCAAAGATATAAAGCCTATGGGCCCCGATGCGTGTTTTGAGCTATGCGACCCGTTGATATGGGTAGGTTATCGAAATCTTGTCGGTGCTCTCGACAGCAGATCTGACTCTTGTAACGTAGGCAAAGGAGTTCGGTTACGCAGTATTGCGAGTAGACTCGCGCGGTGCTGGCGGCAGCCAAGGGAGGCTTGATCCCTTTGGATTCGAGCGTTCACTAGAGATCCAAGACGATGCTGAAGGCCAGGGTATGCTTGATATCCTGTTTCGAGACTATGTCGCTGATACAAAATCAATTAGATCTCTACGACGTGGTCGAGTGGGCTGGCACACAAAGCTGGTCCTCCGGAAAAGTCGCCTTGTCTGGAATTAGTTATTATGCCATGGTGGGCTATTGGGGAGCGATGCAACAGCCTCCTCATCTGGCATGCGTCGTATCCTACGAAGGACAATGCAACATGTATCAGTCCGCTCGACTAGGGGGAATATTGAACGACAACTTCTTGTCCCACTGGTACAACACTAATATCCTGCCTCAACAAGCTGGACAGAACGACGACAGCATTTCAAAGACTGCCCTTGAGAGAAATCGAGCAGACTTTATCAGTATTATGTCCAAGTTTGAGTATCCTACGGAAGGTCTCTGGAAAGTATTCGGCAATGCCCGAAAACTTTCTAATATCAAAGTCCCGTTGTACTCTGCCGGAAACTGGACAGACGCAGAGGTACATCTCCCAGGGAATATTCGAGCTTACAACAACATATCCTCTGAGCACAAATGGCTCGAGATGCACACCGGTAATCACCTAGCTGCGTTCTATGAAGCCGAGCATATCCAGCGGCAGAAGCAGTTTCTGGATTTCTTCCTCTTTGACCGGACCGACAACGGCATGCTGGACGTACCTAAGATTCGGCTTATTCAGCGCAATGGCGCTTCGGCGTTTTATCGAGAAAGTGAAGTTGCATTTCCTCCGCCTGATGCCCAGGGGGTTGCTTTTCATCTCACCCCAGACAAGGTACTAAGCCTGTCAAAGCCCGAGAGAGAAAAGGTTGCATTTGAATACGAGGCTATGAAGGAGAACCTCGAATTTCTCCTAGACAATCCATTTTCTGAGAGCTTTGAGATTCTAGGTTCGCCATATCTAGAGCTTGAGGTTCTTACTGAGGCTCAAGATTTAGACCTCTTTATCTATCTGCGGGCTTTTGCGGCGGATGAAAAACCAATCATACTCCAAGGAAATCATGGTGAGCCGATGGTGGATTTCTCTCGTACATTCTTCCGCTTGTCTCATCGGGATGAGGTAGTAAAAGACTTCAAGAAGGAGGGCATTATCAGCCAGCCGCCTGTTCCCGAGGCAGAGGTAACTCCTGGAAGGACATACGCAGTTACGGTGCCATTCTTTCCCACTGCATACCTGTTTGATAAAGGGCAGAGACTACAGCTTGAGGTTGGATCAGTTGATAGCGAGTCTATAATTCCTGCTATGAGACATACTGGGGGAGACAGGACAGCTGATAGGTTTGGTGGGAAGAATGTGCTCTTCTCTCACGGTAGACTAGTACTTCCCAGAGTACAAAGGTCTTGAGTATATAAATCATCAAACAAGGCAATATCATAACTCACTATCCTCGTAATCATCTAATTAGTTCCCTTTCCACTCTCTTCTCTCGAACTTGAACTTCAGGTGGATTAGTCAGCCGTTCCCGGAAGATCAAACAGCCGAGGTGAGCATTGACATCATCTCAACAGCTCCGGTTGTGAAAAGAAAGTCGACCCATCACTTGCACGACAAACCAATTGATCCGTCATGGCCAAGGCTGAGCTTGGGTTGAAGATAGGCTTCTATGTCTATCCTTGTATTCTCTTTGTCACGTTACTAGGAACCCAGTCTTTCCAGTTCTACCGGAATCGTCATGGAGATCCCGAGTCGCGTCAGAGCGCGTTAGACAACGAGAAAAAGCAACAGGCTGACAAGATCCGTCGATTCTACGCGAGGCTGATATGGGTCTTTCAGCTGGTTCTTTGTGTCCTACTAATTGCTAGTATCGTCTTCACTACACGCGAGGTCTTTGCCGATCAGCGTAATGTAGACGGCACCATTGTTTTCTCTTTTAGCGCCTATCTAGTATGTCTTGTCCCTACCTACAGATGCATCCGCTGATCAATCCAGGCGTCTTTTGTCGGAGTGCTTCTTTACTTTCTGGCTGGTCTTCTCCCTGATCCAGAAGGACCATGGTCTCCAAGTTCAGCTCATCTCTGTGCATGGAACGTGGGCGCACTCGCCGAGATTGTCATTGCCGCTGTCTTGTCTCTAGTTGAGCCTCGGCTGCGTGTGTCTCCAGGTTTCGTCGATACCCTCAACATCCTGGGTTCGGCTAGAATCGCCTTGCTCGCTTTCATGATTGGTGCCTTTGGTATAAGGGAGTACAAACTGAAATCTCTCGAGCCCAAATCTGTCCCGGAAGAACGACAATCGCTACTGGAAAATGGAAACGGCACAACTCGGAGTTACGGGAGTGTTCAGCCGGCAGCATCGGAACCAGTCAGAAGGACTCAGGTCTCTGGGACAGGTTGGCTTGATTACTTTGCCGGATTCCGAGTTCTGTTCCCCTATCTATGGTATGTGTCTTGACGGAACGAACATATTATTAACTGACCTTTACCAGGCCCAAAGACTCCCCAATCTACCAAGCTATTGTGGTAGTTTGTCTCGTCCTTCTGGTATGCCAGCGCACGGTGAACGTCTTAGCACCTGTGCAGCTTGGCGTTCTGGTCGACAGTCTCGGCGAGGGCAAGTTGCCGTACAAGCAAATCATTCTTTACGTCGTTTACCGCGCTCTCCAAGGCAATCAGGGGGCCCTCGGCGCGATTCGAGCTGTCCTATGGATCCCCGTGTCTCAATCCCTCTTTCGAAGACTATCATCTGCGGCTTTCGAGCACGTCTTGGGCCTTTCGCTTGAATTTCATCTGAACAAGAAAGTCGGCGAGGTTACGAGTGCACTCAGTAGAGGCGCGTCCATCAACACCTTCCTCGAGGGTTTCTGCTTCCAGGTGTTCCCCATGGTGTTTGACATTTTTGTCGCTGGTGTTCTCTTCTTCGTCAAGTACGATGCTTTCTACACCATCATCGTCTTCTTCATCATGTGGTCATACATCTTTCTCACCATCTACGTGGCCAAGTACCGCGGCAAGCAGAGGAGGGATATGGCAGTCAAGACACGTGAGATGGAGGCGGTCAAGACGGATGCCATTGTCGCTTACGAGACGGTGCAGCATAATTGCGCTGTTTCTCGCGAGACTTCACGATTCAGAGATCATGTTATGATTTTCCAAAAAGCGGAAAGAATTGTGCAGTGGTCCCTTCAAGCGCTCAACATCACCCAAAGCTCCATATTCACTCTTGGTACCGCACTTCTTGTATCCGTTTCAGCTTACAAGATCTCTATTGGTGAACAGACAGTTGGTGAGTTTGTCAGTCTGATCAACTACTTTGTACAGCTTCAAGGACCTCTGAATTTCTTCGGGACATACTATACCATGCTGCAGAACAACCTTATCGAGGCTGAGCGTCTACTTGATCTGGTAAACACTTGTACCCCCTTCCAGCGACGGCATTGTCGAGCAACTGCTAACTGGAGTAGTTCAAAGAAACCGCAGGAGTTATTGAAAAGCCAGACGCGATTGCGCTTCCTTCGCCACAAGGAGAAGTCTCCTTCAACGACGTCAGGTTCTCTTACCAGAGCAAAAAAGGCGATCATGTTCTCGATGGTATCAACTTCACCGTGGCCCCTGGCACCAAGACTGCGATAGTAGGAGAATCTGGAAGCGGTAAATCAACCTGCCTCAAACTCCTCTTCCGCTTCTACGACGTCTCCGATGGCTCCATCACCATCGATGGCCATGATCTCAGAGACTTGAAGCTCGACAGCCTGCGAAGGAACATCGGCGTTGTGCCACAAGATACTGTGCTGTTCAATGCAACTATCATGTATAACTTGCTCTACGCCAGACCGGATGCGTCAGAGGCCGACGTTTATGAAGCGTGCAAGGCTGCAAATATCCACGAACGTATCCTCAACTTCCCAGACGGATACGAGACCAAGGTTGGGGAACGAGGGTTGAAGTTATCTGGAGGTGAACGCCAGCGAGTATGTCACTGTTTCTCACCTGCTGCGAACATACATGGTATGACTGACACATTACAGATTGCCATCGCAAGGGCCATTCTCAAAGATGCTCGTATTCTCCTCCTGGACGAAGCCACGGCGTCTCTCGACTCGCACACTGAACGTCAGATTCAGGATGCTCTCGAGCGAGTCACCGCCGGGCGAACAACTATCACCATCGCGTAAGTTGCTTCTTCCATTCCAATCCGGCATTGACTAAACAAGCTTTTTTAGCCATCGTCTCTCCACGATCACGACATCGGACCAGATCATTGTTCTCCACAAAGGCAAGATTGTCGAGCATGGTACCCACAACGAGTTGCTTGCTCTTGGCGGGCGATATCATGCCATGTGGGAAAAGCAGACGACGTTTGAGAAGCGGGAGAAGGAGAAGAAGGAGCTTGAAGGCGAGGCATCGGAGACAGGCTCACACGATTGAGGTTAGGTGGAGGTGAATAATGTAATATTGGCTGTTGTTTGTCTGTTTGTTGGATACATGATTGCATAGAGCCAAGAGCAATTGAACTGATTGTTTAGACCACGACTTGGAACACGAAGTTGTTGTATATTCTTGCAGCATGCTTCATTAAAGCCAGTGGAGCAGCTCAGGCACTATCAAAAGTCATTAGCTTATTACAAGTGGGAGCTGTTCCTGAGCTATCGTGAAAGTCCCACTCTGAGCCTCAACTCCACTCCAGAAAAAAATTGTAAAAATTCTTCAAGCAGAATTGCTCGTGAGCTTGTATGGTATAGACATTTGATATGAATTGAAGATATTCCCAAAAGAGCAAACGCCATTGAGTGATAGTGACGCCATCGATTGCCTGAGGCACAGCATTCCTGCGATTGGATGGGCAGCTTCAGGTGTTGCTGTAGCTCTTGCCCCAATGCAGAGAGCTACTGCCTATGACGACACTAAGACAAACCACCACACACACACAGTGATTCTACTGACCCCTCTATTTACTCCTCAACAACAACCATCTCCAGAACACTTGACATCTTCAGCTTCACTCAAGCATCCCCCCCAAAAAAACACTCACTCAATCATTCACTCCCACCAAAAACACCGTCATCATGTCTCCCATTCCCACCTCCACCTCGGTCATCGAGTCGGCCGTCATCGAAGCTCCCTTCAGCGACGTCTGGCACCTCATCAAGCTCCAGGACTTCTCCAAGTTTTACTCGGCCCTCGACAAGAGCGAATGGGTCAAGGGCACGTCCCCCGACACCGACGTCGTCAAGTGGACCTTCAAGGACGGCACCGTCCTCGAGGTCAAGCAGGAGGAGCACTCGAGCATCGACCACTACATCACCTACAGCGTCATCTCCTCCCAGCCCGCCCTCAGCTACACCTCGGTCGTCAGCACCGTCCGCGCCTATCCCGTCACCTCGGGCCAGCACGAGGGTCACACCTTTGTCACCTGGAGCGGCAACTTCTCCAGCGACGCCGACGCTGGCGTTATTGAGGACGCCAAGTTCAAGCGCCGTGAGGCCCTCGCCGACCTCGCCAAGGCTGCCTCCAAGAAGTAAACTGGGGGACAAATGATGGAATGAACAATTGGACTTTGAGGATGGATGGACGGCAAAGTACAAATTGGTGGTCTTCAAAAAAAAAGACTTGATGGGAGGGGCACAGCAGAAATATCACATTCATGTATTCATTGACCCGATGTCTAATGAAGTAACGCGACATTCTTCAATTGACTGCGAAATCGTTATTTGGACCAATTCAGCAATTGTCCCAAGAGCCTCAAACTTGATGTGCCCGCTTAACAATTTTAATCTAATGAGCCAATCATCGGGCGGTTCAATGAATAATAATTCGGTAAATTTTCGATGCTTGGCAGTAGCATTTCGGCGTGGGAACATGGATCAATATTGACAGCGTTGTTTGCTAAGACTCCTGGTGTCGCGATGGTTTGCACGACGAAGAAAATTATTCGGTACACCACAAACACGACCATATATGACGTGCTGAGCAATTAAAACAAACCAACATCATCAGTTCATGTATTAGAAAGACGTCGCTTACATCAGAGCCACATAAAACAGCGCGTTTGGTCTCAATTTGAAGCTTGAGAAGTGTTGCTCTGAATGTTCAGGGTAGCAAAACAAGCAAATGCCATGCCGCTAACCCTTGAATGCTTTCAGCCCTGCAAAACCCTGTTTAATTATATCCAAAACAGTGCAACACTAAAACACACCATGCCTGACCCTTTTATTTCGTTCTTTTCAAATGCCGGCGGACGTTTGTTGCCGTGTTATACGCGGATAATAAGAATTCACCGACCGGCATTCGCACTCAATAAACGCCGACAGCATTCCGTTGCCGAGGAAAGATTATCTGCAACCCACCCAAACATCAGTTGTCTCCTCTTTTTCCATCGTCTGAGGGTATCTGATTTTTTCACCGTCAGACGGACCCTTTTGGTCCACATTCAGGTCGCGAACGGACATGGCAAGGGGTCTTGTTCTCCACTCCAATCTTACACACAGATTCATGCATGCGAGTCTGAGCCTCGCTAGGACGCGCACAATAACACGCGTAGCATCGGGCGGAGTGCAGATCTGGTGGTGTACTCAGGCGATAGCACATGTAGAGGCTGCGTTGGCAAGCTGGGCATAATCTAGATTGATTGACATTATACTTCTATATTAACATTAATATGGGTCATTCGTTATACTCTACGTTGCCCCTCTGCGTGTAACATCACGACAGACAGACAGACAGACAGGTGTAGACCAACTATATATACGTGTTGCATAAATCGGCATTGACAGTCATTTACTTGCCCCCTCTGTTACCGGTGGTTGGGTAGGGCTTCTCCAGCTTGACGCACCAGAGGAAGAGGTCTTCGAGCGGCAGCAAGCCCAACAGAATGCGGTTGCACAGCCAGGCGAGGAGCACAACGCCTGTGGCAGCCATAGCATCAAGCCAGTAGTGATTAGCCGTGGCCACAATGATTGTCAAGACGAAGCCGGGGTACACGATACTCAAGACGACGAAAAAGACCTGCCAGACCTTGGACAGGCGCTTCTCGCGGGGCGCCAGGCGGCGGCGAAAGAGGCCTGAGTGGTACAATAGCACGGTGCCGATGCAGAATGAGTAACCAAAGTGCAGCGAGGGGAAGGCGGCGAGCTGATTGAAGAACTTGTTGGTCGCATAGATAGACTCGGCGTCTTCGCGACGCACCGTGTCGAAGAAGCCATACTCCTCGGGGAGAAGTCGTGGTGGCATGCATGGGTAGGTGGTGAAGACGACGAAGCTGAAGAGGTTGGTGAGGGTCATCATGCGACGGGCCTCGGCGAACTGGGCGTGGGTGGGCGCGGCGTAGTAATACCAGGCGAGGAAGCTAGAGTAGCTGTTAGCTGTTGCAAAGCAAATGGTCGGAGGCGAGATGCGCGTACCTGACAGTGACGGGGATATGGATCAGAGAGTAAGCCCGGTTGAGGATGGTAAGCATGGTCTGGTGATCGTTTCTGAAAAAGGATTGCACGTCGACCTCGCGCAGGGGAAAAAGCCAGCTGAAAGGTCCCTCCTGTTCAAACCAGAGCACAGCTTTGCCGTGGCTCTCAGCAGTCTTCCAGACACCGTCGGTGGCAGCGATGAGCTCGCTGGCCGACTTGACACTAACGTAGAAACCCAGGTTGACCGCCCAGTAGAACATCTCGACGAGGAAGGGAAACTTTTGTATGAAGCGGCTGTGCCAGTATTTGGCGTATCGGGACGAGTTGGGCGTGTGGATGACGGTGCCGCAGCATGATCGCTTCTTGGGAGGATGAGTTTCGGTGAGCGAAGAGGTAGAGTCGGACAGGTTGAGCCTCTCCTGCTCGTCTTGGACGTCGTCTTCATCCCATGGCTCGAGCTTGGGCTGGCCGAGCAGACCCTGATCCTGCTTGGAGGAGGGGATGATGGAGTAATTTCGCAGGCGGTTGAAGTAGCAGGATGCTACCATGATACCGACGATGAACTGTATTGCGATAGCACGTGCAAGGTTAGCTAAAGCAAAGGCAGAGCAAAGCGAAGGGATCGAATTGAGTTGGGGCTGGTGATGTACGTACGATTGGTTCGACGACGGCATGGTAGGCAAACTGTGGCTTTCCCAGATCCTCTTCTTTCTGTTGAGTTTGAGCCATTATGTCGACGTCTGCGGCATGTCCCGACGGACTTTTGTTTGGAACTGGTGATGGGGGAGAAGAATATGTACAGTCCGATACGAGACGGGTACGGCAGGGTTGGGGTTGTAGACAGACACGGAAGCGGCGGAGATTTCCAGGAGCGGGAAAAGATATGGTCCGACCGATCTACCTAGTCTAGCACAGGATATAAACGAGTTGATTTGAGTTGAGTTGCTGGGGAGAAGAGAGAAAAGAGAATAGACGAGCATGCGACGTGTAAGCACAAGCCCCTGAGTTGCCAACCATGGGCCGTTCGCTTGTCAGCTCTGACGTAGATGATCCATAAAGCAGCATGTCATTCGATGCTGGGCGCTCATGAGGCTAAATTAGATCAAGGGGGGCCTCCAGCTTCATTTTGGACGCGACAATCACCAGCGACAGTCATGCCCTGTATTTGGCCGCCCCCAGCCCCCCTAATCTCACGTTACAGCGCCCCCTTCAGTGAGGTGGGGAGATCCATATCCATTGCCCGCCGCGGGCCCGAATGGCTCTGACCAATCCAGGCATTTGCAGCGCCCCCCGGTTCAGAGATTTTCAGTCTCAGTCACTGGGCGGGCACCCTGACAAAGGGTCTCTCCCTTGGACTGTCACTGTCAGATCGAAATCAAGCTTAATCCTTCTTTGCTCACGCAACGTAACGCACCGCACCTTGGAAAAGCGCGCACTTGACAAAACACCCGCTATCCGCCCAATGTCGCATTTCGTCTTTGTCTTGTCTTGACCTTTTCTACTTTCAATCTGTTCTTCTGTTCGTTTTAACCGTCTACCTATCTAATATCTTCCCCAAATGTCTACTTCTCCCACCAGAGGCCGCGCCCCCGCTGCCGATACCAAGACGCCCTACGATGAAGAGCGCTTGGAGTGGGCAACGTCGGTCCCCAAAAAATACCTTCGTCTGCCAAGACTCAGGCGAGCTGCTGTGATACTCCTCCTCATCGATATCATCATCGTCGCCGTCCTCGTCAAGGCCTTTGAGCCCCTCATCACCCTCCTCCATCGCAACGACGAGCTGTTCGGCGCCCGACTCACCCTCCCCCTTAATGAAACCTCACCAGCTCTCGATCTCCCCGAGCAACAGACGATACCCAGGATATTCCACCAGACGAGCGCCAACGAGACCGTCCCCGAGGCCTGGACACACTTGGTTCAGAGCTGCAAGGACGCCTATTCTGACTATGAATACATGGTAAGTTGTACAGCAGCGCTGCGGCTCGAGATATGCTAACCATGTCCCTACTACAGCACTGGACCGACGAGCGGGCTCGCGACTTCATCTCAGAAGAGTACCCTTGGTTCTTGGACACCTGGGACACATTCCCCTTCAACATTCAACGCGCCGACGCCATCCGATACTTTGTTCTCCATCACTATGGCGGCATCTACCTCGACATGGACACGCTATGCAACAAGAGCATCCCCCTCCACCAGATCGAGTCCAACGGAGCCACCCACCACGCCGTCTTCAAGTCCACCACGCCCACCGGCGTCTCCAACGACATGATGATCACCTCGCCCCATCACCCAGCCTTCACGAAAGCCCTCTCCCGCATCCAACTTTACAACGACATCACCCGTCCCTGGGCCCGCCTGCTCCCCCATGTTGCTGTCATGGTCTCGGCCGGCCCGCTCTTCCTCACCATGGCGCTCAAGAACTACCTCCTTGAGCAGCCTTCGCTCCCCGAACAAACAGTCCAGGTCGTCAACGCCACCGAGCTGGCACCCTATCTGACCGACTACGAGGGTGCGTCATGGCACCACGGCGACACGCAAACGCTTATGTGGATCGGCGACCGGCCCTGGGTTTGGTTTGCCATGGGCGCTGTTGGTCTGGCGATTGGCTTGTACCTCATCAACCAGCTGATGCTCCGGGCGTGGTCACGCTTCGACAAGGTGCCGGCTGCCAACGACGAGACTAAGGTGGCCAAGTTGACCTAGGAGAGACGACTATTTAATTACATTGTATATATATACGACTTATTAGTTATTGATAATAATGGCAGCGTCTGCTTTTTTCTTTCTTTCATGACTGACCCTCTTGCGGCTCACTTTAATACATTGCTTCTATGAGTGCGATTACATCTTATCATCAAGGGCTTGCGACACCTATCTAACCCAATCTGGTGCGCAGTCACAGAGTTACGAGGCTTGGTCATCATTGCTGTATCTGGCAGCGTTCTAGACCGCCGTTGCTATGTATCACGAGGAGTTAAGGTTCAACATGTCATGCCCGCGCGCCGAGCGGCTTTCCCTCAGCGGGCGTCAGTGCGACAGACGACCAAGGGAGATCCCAACTCTTGTCATCAGCGACTCGTCGAGGGTGCAATCAGAAGAGTATGGAGTCTGGATTGCACGTCACAGTAATGAAGGGCTACAGCGTCAGCCATATTTCTCTGAGAGAACATAGTCCACGCGACAGTCTAACAATATCTCCGATGTTTTGAAGAACCTTTTGAAAAATAGGTAGGGTAAAGTCAATTGCACGCTAACGTTGAGCATTGCAACACTGTTGTTTCTCTTCACGGATCTGAGCCGGCAAGTCAGCTGATCACATAACCTTCACCAAGACCACACTCTTGAATACAGACGATCAATTATATATCTATTGGTTTCACCCTAGAATTGACGACCCATCCGACTATCGGCGGCATCCAGCCTAAACCGCTTAAGCGCAAAGAAGTTATTGGCTCGCTCCAACCTCCCTCGCCATCGCTTCTCTTCCTTGTGCTGTGCTCTATCACTGACCACCTTCATCCTGGACAGTTGTGCAGCGAGTATGGCCTCATTAGCCTGCACAATCTCGCGGTTTCCGTTGCCTCCCCGTCGATGAACGACTTCAAGACTCGGAGTCGAGGAGGGGTTGGATCCCCAGCCAGGCAAGGCTGAATTCTTTTGGTCTGATGTTTGTCGGCGGGGAGCTCGAGATTCTGGAGTTTCGATATGCTTCCGATGTGAGATGAGTTTTCCTGATGGCAACCGCACAGGCACGCTAGTATCTTGTGGGCTATTCGTCAAGATGTTGTCGGACTGTGGCAATTGGTAGAATTCCTTGGTGTCTGGGGATATGTCGAAGCGACAGTGTCCCTTGGCTATCATGTGCTGCTGGACGCCTTCGACAGTGCTCTTCCGCGTGCCGCAGCATATGCATTCTTGATAGCCGTGGATGATGAAGTGCAAGTAGGATACGACCGTCTCGAGGTCGACTGCAAGGAGATTCTGGAAGGGTATGCTGAAGCCATGAACCGCGGCCATATGTGTCATGTTGGCGCCCAATGAGTGAGAGTGATGGGCGCAGAATAGACACTGGCCTGGATCAAATTGGGGTGTATGTATTTCATCCTCAGTTCCATCACTGGTGTCGCTGTCGTTCTTTTGGTGTTGATCGAAGCCAATATCAGGCTCAACTCGATCCCGAACTTTTGCTCGACGAGCACCTTTTGATCGGGGAGGTGTCGGTGATGAAGAGACACTTCGGGGCTCCGCTACCTTTACTTGAAGCTTATGGACACTACAGGTGATTAGCATGGTGTTATACTGATACGGCAACGAATAACTTACTGGTCATCACTTTTGACGTGATCTTTCCATGCCTGAAGACCTCGTAGTTCAACGTTGCAGAGCCTGCAGAATGAAGGAGTTTGTGCAATAGTCAGCAACTGCTGCTGCTGGTCGTCGACAACGCCTATGTCTGCCATTTTTGTTGTATTGGATATGTTAAGTGCGTGTAGTCTTGTGTGTGTTAGTGAATTGAGGGCTTGTGAGAATCTTGCTGTTATCGAAGCTAGTGAGTGCAAGTGGAATAGGTCTGAACAAGTGCGACAAGCAAATTCATATATACTTCTAGCTCAATTTGCCTGTAGAATATATTTTATCTATCTGGTAGGGATGAGTCGAAATGAGAGTTGCCTTTTTGGGAATTGACTTGACTCATCGTGGCGTTCCCGGATCTCCAGATTCTACGGGCGCCGGCCCCGCGGTGTCCGGGTCTCCGGGCGATCGCTCTCCGAGCTTCCACGGGTCCGCAGCTGTACATCTACCTTCTACACAGATAGCAAAGGTGTAATAAAATGGGCTGACTCTAACTAGTCTTGATGCAGTGTAGCATGGAGAGATCTACCAGTCTAAGAGAAGTGATTGATGAACTTGACAACCTTTCTTCCTGTCTGGCTCAACTCGAACCCCCCAAGAGAATCAACAAAGACAACCCGAAACCGATACTCATTTGCCTCAAAAACATGGAAAAACTCCCTGAAGCGTTCGATAACGGCTTGTTCAGAGACAACTGCTTCATCTCTTTGACAGCACAGGAGACGCACTTCAAGTGACGCTTCTTGAGACGGCTGCATACGATCCAATATGACCTGCCACTGCAGCACGCCAAGGCTTTGATCCGCCATGACTTCGCTCAAGACTCCAAAGTCAATGCATGATCCATCCCAGAAAAAGCTGAACCGCTGATCTCGGCCCTTGAGACGAAGGACGCGCATGTACGGCCAGTGAGCTTCGGGAATCAAACCGCGGGCTTTGTGCGGCAGAGGGTGGAGGGATCCAATATCCCCCGTCATGTAGCGGACCAGAGGATTACGCAGGCGGGAGAGGGACGTTTGTGCAATCATGCCCGTCTGCCCTTCAGGAAGGGGCTCAGGGGTGCCGTTTCTCTCGACGCAAGAAAGAGGTAGGATCTCGAATAAAGTCATTCTCGTATCGAATACAAAATCTGCATAGTCTGCCGTGGGGTCTGCTGTGGTCAGATCGGGGTTGCTGACGCCATATGGCCCAGCTTCAGTGCTGCCAATGACGGAACAGATCTTGATGGGCCCGAGAATAGCGTATATGTGTTTTTTTTGCGCCGCGGTGAGTACCTCGGAGGTGTAGATGAGCCTGTCAAGTTTGATCCTGTCTCTTTCTTCTTGAGAAAGAGTCGAAATGTGGTGCACAATCGATACAACCTGACTAGCATCCCCGGTCAAGACGTTGACGTGAAAGTCTTGCAGAAGGCTGATGACCTTTGCAGGAGGCATAGCGCATCCAGCAGCCAGAACTGATGCGCCAGCGTTCTCCATGGTCTCGAGCGTAAGGTCAAGGGATCTGGAAGACTGTCAGTAATTTCCATTCATGAGGATACTTTCACTCACCTATAAAGATCGCCTGCCCAGTGAGTCGTCAAAACCCAATCTCCATGCTTGATTACGCCCGTGTTTCGAAGAAACTGTCCAAAGTAGGCTCTCTGTAGACGGTTCTCGAGCGTATCAGTAGCGAAGAACATGAATTGAGAACTAGTCCCGCCGCCAGTCACACTTGTGTAGACATTGTGACGGTAAGTGTTTTTGAGACTTGTGTCTCTCACGAGTCTCTCGATGACATTGTAACTTTACTGAAGTTAGGTAAAGTCCAAAGGAAAGTATAAAAGTCTACATGATACTTACAGGTCCTTCTTCCATAGCAATGGCTGCAAGGACAGATCTGCAGTCTCGAGGGCCAAAGAAGCTTGCTTTCTCACGAGCTCGAGGGCTTTCTGCTCTGGAGGGTATTCGGCATCGGAATAAAAAGGATGGATACTGGCAACAGCAAGAACATCTTGTAAAGGGTACCCAAGAGACAGAGACATGGTAAGAGACGACTGATATGTGGTACTGTAGTTGTCTATAACGGTTCACAGGATGTTTGCCAATGAGTAGTAAATATGAAGGTACTTGTGCGTTTGGTATAACTTCACCTGCATCATAAAACCAAGTACCCTTTTAAGTACCTTGGTATTATCATAAGAGTGATAATATGGATATATGCATGTGCCAAGTTATTGTGGTATTTACTACCCCAACAAGCCGATCTCTGCGAGGCAAAATTGACTTGGCTAGCATGTTCCCGGCGGCAACGTACGTCTATCCCGTGCTCTACTGTCACATTATGGAGGCAACACAGATCTATCGTTTTATGAGACGCGACGCATCTGAACCCCTCATCACAATGTCACAGCACCGGGAACACCAGATCGATCTTGACTTGCAGAAAAGCCAGGGTTGACCGGGTAGATTCGGTGTCGCCGCAATGTTGCAGTGTGTTATTGCACGGAGCTCGTATAGAATTACACCACCATGTATGCATGACAATATATGCACAGAGCTACATGACAAAAGACCATGGATATGCTAGTCATATGTCAAGGGAGTCAATACCCGGCATGCGAATTGACAGAATTGTCAGTTAGAACCAACCAACAAACAGGGATCTGAGAGCTGCATAGTCCCGGATTAAGTAGAACCGGCATTGCACTGCAGCGATAGATTTGTCTCATCAACATGTCTTGATAACGGGGCTATTCTAGGACCGAAAAAGACGCATAGAGGTGCAAAAGTCTTTATGTCTCAGGCTGAGGCCGGATAAATCCCGCATGACGACGCAAAGTCTTACTTTGTAGGTACTGAGCTAGGTAATGAAAGTGAAGTAAACATACACCAACCCTCGAAACCTCAGCCAAAAGAACATGCATCCCACCGGACCCGGCGAAGATGGCGCTCAGGATCCTTGATATCGTTCCTCGCATGCAGCCAACGACGATTGTCAATGAGAACAATTGACCCTTTGGGTAAATCAGCCGCCTTGAGATGCACAGTGGCATGCATATGGACGTCCTCTCTGCGCAATGCCCCCTTCAAATCCTCCAATGCCTGACTTGCTCTCTCAGTCAGAGGCGCCAAGATGTCTTCTCTGAAGCGAATCATGGGCGAGGGACCTGAGACAAGGACACTCCCAGTTATATGCGCCCGCGTGGGGTCCTTGATGAATTCAGGCGGAATCGAGATCTGGTATTCCGGAGCCGCCAATGAAGATTGGGTTTCAGATGACAACAGCTCAGTTAGCCGCTGCACATTCATGATCGACAGGGTTCCGCCGCCAAATCTGTCATGTTGCAGGACCTGCAGAGCGAAGTATCTGGGTGGGAGATCCTCGTAGCTGCAGTCGGTGTGCCAGGGAAACTCGTCCATGGTTTCCGATCTGGCCTGAAAGTTGCCAGCCTGGAAGTTGGTCTTGCTGGGTCGGACATCCCAAAACCAACCACGCGTAGCGCTGTGAGAGATGGGGAGCTGATGCCCGTGAAGCTTATTGAGACTGACGAGAAGCCGCTTGAGGTAATCGCTCTCCTTGTCAGGAAAATTCAGAGCAAGCTTGAGCATGCCAGTTTTCTCGAGTTGCTCTAAAATGCTTTGGACATGGCCAGGGTGCTCAGCATGGCTCAGATCCGGAACTTGGACACATTGCAAGTGGCTTAGCGAAGCAAGTCTCGCGAGCACAGTATTATGGAATAATCTTTTCTGAAAAATAGTCTCAGAAGGAATGATAGAGGCAAGTGGAAGAGG
Source organism: Fusarium sublunatum (assembly GCA_013623665.1). NCBI lineage: Eukaryota > Fungi > Ascomycota > Sordariomycetes > Hypocreales > Nectriaceae > Fusarium > Fusarium sublunatum. The sequence goes on along the minus strand of JABFFF010000264.1, from coordinate 23,076 downwards.
TCGTCTTGCGACACTGGCCTTAGCCAGGTGGACAGAAAAGAGGCGACTCATGATTGCAAGTGCCAGGTAGCATTGAGCACGATCTCTTGATTATGTCCCAGAAATGTGTACCTTTTATGTGTCATATATTCTAACTGAAGAGAACAGAACTGCCTATACATCAAGATTGACATGCATACAGGCCTGTCACTGAAAGCTTGATAGAATCCAGCTATCAGCCGGCTCAAACTGAGACTTGCTTCCGACTCACACACATACATAGCCACATCAGTTACACAGCATTACCGGTGGCAGCATGACGTATACTCACACAACCATCCTTCAGGCAAATCATCCGCTGGTGCAGCAACTGCAATGTCGTCGGCCCCGCCGTGTGATGCCTCATTTTACACTTTGGTTCTGTTCCGCAGCAGCTGAAAAGCAAGAGAAGGCAGGGGTCGGACCGGGATACAGATTTCTAATTTTCTTGCCGAAGTGGTGGACCATCTCTCCGTTCAACCGACTACAGCCGTCTGAGGTTTTGGAAACGGTATGTCTTGGTATCCAACGCATAAGTATATTCCTATAAAGAGTTATACTGATAACATCTCGTGTCAGAACGACCGTCAACTAGTCAGTACATCTACGTGTTGATTCGTTTGTCGACAATGCATTCTCACCAACTCACCCAAGTCAATCTTGGCACTCACCCGCACGGCTATGAGCCAGTTGCCGAGAGCAATATCGACGTCAAAACCTTCACTGAGCAGGAAGATAACTTTAAAGACACGCTACTGAGAGTGTGTGATGAGCATCTATGGCACAAGGGTTCCTACTCTGCCGGGTGTCCTCGACCTATACTCGTGGGGTCTCATCACCAGGAACATATGCAAGAACTCCACGAAGCGCTGACTATCGCCATCACTGATATTGTTGAGCGATGGTGGACCGACAAGGATGCCCGGTTGTGGGAGAGGATGCCCCTGAAGAAGGACGAGGAAACTCTCTTAAAGGTATGCCTTTACTGGGTTTATAAACAGGTGTTGACTTGCGATAGTGGCTGGATAAACAGGTCTCGATTGGGAATCTACCAAGAATCTCTGAGCGCCTGGGCTCATGGCGACCTGACTTTCTGGTCGAAGACGACGATCAACAAGAAGAGAACTACAGGATCACCGAGATCAATGCTCGATATTCCTTCAACGGATTTCTGCATGAGGCCTATGGTCAGAAAGCTCTGAATCAATGTGTTGAAGGGGAAGCACCTCAACTGGTTGGTGCTACGGATCCGCAAACAGTCAGTTCAACATTTCGGACAATGGTGTTTTCTACAGTCTAACAGACCAAGGTTCTTGATGGACTGTTCGAACTATTTGATCCAAGATACCCGTTACATCTCCTCAAAGGTGCAGAGAACGGAATTGACATCCACATGTTTCGAGATGCAGTGCAGCGTCGTCTTGGTACAAAGCCTCGACTCATCACTCCGAATGATCTCAGAATCTTCTCTGATCCTACAAGCAAAAGCGGCTACCGACTTTGCTGCATCGTCAACTGCTCTGAGTACACTCCCAGAGACCAAATCTTTGTGACGAGCAAAGGGGAGACATGGGAAGAGATCCATCAAGTCGGGTTAGAGCTGCGCCAGCGCGAGCTCATGGAGATGGAGCCCGAGTTACTTCGGCAAGTAGCTCTACGATGTTTCAACGACATGCGCACTGTTTTGCTAGTCCACGACAAGCGAATGCTCGGCATCATCCGACAGGAACTCCCTAGCTTGAGGAGCCGTAAGGTACTCACGCCAGATCAAGCCCAAGCCATTGAAAGGGGTGTTGTGAACACAATTCTTCCAGCCTCGCCTGAGATGCGAGAGCTACTTGAGCAGTCTAAGGCTTCACCGGACGTGCAAGCTGGTTACATCCTCAAGGCTATACGAAGCGGAAAGGGTGACGGTATCGTTTTTGGTGACGATATCAACCAGGATCAATGGATTGCTATCCTAGGGAAACTATGTTCTGTTGACTTGCCACTGGGAGACGCCTGTGTGGCGCAACGCCGTATCATGCCCCGCGAGTATGATCTTGTGTTGAAGGCCTCTGTAGGAATGGTCCGATACCCTCTAGTGGGAACGTACCATGTTGTCAACGGAACACTTCTGGGGCTTGGCACATGGAGAGCAAGTGGTGGACGCATTGTGGCTGTCTCGTCTGGAGGCTCTTGGATCTGTTCTGTCGTTAAGCGGGGATGAGCGCATATGCACCATTCTGATGATACCGTAGGATTAATGCAAGATTGCTTAGTTTCTCAATTACTTAACCAAGGTTTAGATGATACCCAAGATTCGAGGTTGTAGCGCCTAGGCGTTGTGCAGCCACTAGTATGCATTGCAACTTGAAGCGAAATCCTCGTAGCTGAGACGTGCATATAAATAGACTATGTACAAGCCACAGTATTTCTTTTGCTGTTTCAAATTAGTATGCCACTCATCTTACCATTCGTATTCTGCCTGTCGGCTTTAAAAAGCCCATCAATCGGGTTCTGGCTTGGTACCTGCGAGTGTCATGCATCGGGCCGTATTTGACATTCTGTCTCGGCAATCCCTGCGGAATCCGAAGGATTGTAGCCGCAGGCTTTTGACCTCTGATAGTTTGATGCCCCCCGCCTCAATTAAGACAAATCTCTATCTTACCGGTTACAAGTGGGGGAATGAGCATGATCTAGCGCTCGGATTCCCGTTGGCGCTCGAGTGGCATGACAATCAAGACAGGAATGATTGACTTGCAAGCACTTGGTTACTATTCTAAGACTACCAGTCTCCAATCGGGATTCAGTCTGATCCAGTTCTTTTCTCTTATCACAGTAAGACCAAGACGACTCCAAACGCCTGAGCCTGGCGTCTTTTCCTCCACAAGCATTATATTCAGCTTCCCTGTCTCTTCAGCTTCCCCAACTTCGTACCATCGAGAAATGACTATGAGGTTAGCCTTTTTCATTAAGAGGGATAGAGTGGGACTGCTCGTTTCACATGAACTGCAGTCGATATTATCGTCTCTGTTCATCCTCTCAGCTGTAATCAGCTCTTCTTCCCTCTTCTGTTCTTGCTCTTCATCTTCCGAGCTCTCAGGCTCGAAGGAATCATAGTAAGTAGATTTTCCATCTATGGGAAAATCTGCCAACAATTTGAACAACCCATCTTCCGTCCCAATACGTATGCCACCGCCGTCTTTTTGCCAAACGGGGGCCTCTGCGTGACTCGTCCAAAACACCAACCGCCCAGTATTATATACAATGTTGTTTTTCTGGGGCGTCTTGTCCTTTGTAGTGGCATCAAGAGACTCCATTGTAAGGCCAAGTGGAAGGTCTGGAACCTTTATCGGTCCAGAAACAACTGTCCCACCCTTCCACTTGAACGTCAGATCTCCTGGGTCGGAAGATGACGATTGAAAAGCGTCCTCGACCAAGCAAACGCTTCCATCGCTGAACAATGAGTAGAATTCCAAAACTGATCTTGACTGACCCTTTTTAGTTTGCTCATCAAGATATTCATTCCACAGATTTGCACTTATGAAGCCTTTCCAGCCAAGCCAGGACCAGCTGGGATAAGGCACGCTGTGTATCACTGATCCTTCAGATACAGAAGTGTACATCTCCTTTCGACGCTCAGTGCCGAAGACCCATGTGAGAGCTTGATCGAATCTAATTGTTGGCAGACCCCAATAAGTCTTCTCCTGGTTGAGATGTTCGTATCGACGGATAATGCCCATGAACGCTGGCAGTGCATCAGACGGGAACGTAAATTCCCGTTCACTGAACTGCACGATATAACGAGATAATGCAATTTTAGAGAACTTATCGTCACCATGGTCCCACTCATCATTACATCCCAATGTCTGAGGGACTACCACAGACAACACTTCCGGAACATCTAGGAGCGTTTCTTCATCCCATGTTGCCAACTCGCACTTCCAGTAGACTTGTGAGGCGGTGAATATAAGCGTACGCCTGGATAGAAGGCGCTCTTGGAATGTCCAACCCCTAGAGTTCCATGTTGAACTCTTTAGTTTTGAATCGCTAGAAAGAGCCGCACACGGTGCGATATGTAGTCCGCTTGGTGAAACCTTGACTTGGGGTTGAAAGATATTTCGCGGGTGACTGGAAAGGCCTGCCAGCCCTGAGTCAGAATCATCTCCGCAAGCAGCCAGGATTGTGAAGAGTGCTTTGGAGTAGACCAAGTCCATTCGTGCCGTCTGAAGGCTGAGATCCTCATAGTCGTCCTGTACAATGCAAAGAGCGTCTACCCATATGAAACGTTCGCCCATTTGCATGGTAACCTCCATAGCATCTTTGATTGTCTGTGGAAGATGGATTTCATCGAGGCCTCTTGGAAGCTGGAGGCGAGACAGGTTGTCTCGAGTCAAGCGTCTCTCTGAACGGAGCTTTTGTGCCTCATCGCCAGACCCCCAAACGTAACTAATCGCAGCGTAGCGCATAGAAGGAGACAGATGAACGATGCAGCCTTCTTTGATGTCGATGACCCGACATTTTCCCGGCCATTCGTTGTCACTATCGCTAAGCCAGTCTGGCGAGAAGCACTTCTCTCCATGACTCTCCTCACACTGGTGCAGCCACTTTCGGGCCACTGAAAGATCTAGAAGCGGACCAATCTGACGGCCGGTCCCTCCCATAAAAAGGTAACCACCTGCGCTGGTTCTCCGTCCGGAAAGAGGAATACCATCCGGCCAAGTAGCTTGAAGTGTAACGGCATCGGCCCCCAGCCAAGGGTTTGGGCGAAGAATTAAGTCGACACGGCTAACGCCTGAGTTCGCTTCCATCCCCGTATCTATCTTACCTTCAAGGGACTCTTGGGTCTGTACCAAAGCGAAGGCTTTTCTGACCAAATGACAATTTATGGGTTTGTCGCCTAAAGTAAGACGCATACCATACTTGTTGACTTCTTCTTCGTGAATTTCATCCTCATAGTCAGAAGGACCAGCTTGGTCTCTGTAGTATACTTCCAGTGAGCGGTCATGAGGCGTGCGTTTGTATCGCTCCTTATACACGTCAATGACAAGTCTGCAGACATGGCAGCTTTCTGCGCGCTCCAGGACCTGTTTGAGGGTTCCAAGGGATGGGCCCGGAAGCGGCTTGTTTGCTGGGAAGAAGAGCTCTTCAAAGTCGATGGCAGCGCATGTTGTACAGAGGAGAAGGTCTTCGAAGCTCATGGTCGCTTAGGTTTTGAAGTGTGAACGAAATCAGATACTTGGTGTCTCACGAATGCGGGGAAACGTAAGACAAGCTGAACATTGCAGGGATTTGGCTGGACGTAGAGGATGACCAACGACAGCTGTCTACAGGCTGCTGCCTACATGGCGGTCTCGGAGCCAGCTCCTTTCAAGCGTATTATGAGTGCCTACCACCTATTTCAATCACAGCACCAACCTTTTACAACTCGCCTCTTTCGCCTCGCAATCATGGTGTACTCAGTGCACTCTATAGAGGATGAGATCGCCAATTTCTTCACCCAAAGGTCCGCCAATCGCACAGATTGTGATGCGCGCGCAGAGGTGCTTGTTGGTGAAAAGGCTACAGCAGTCACCGTACAAGGTAGCTGTAGCTACACCGTCTACGCTGGGCCAAGTCTTGCTTCCGTCGTCCAATTCCGACTAAAGTCTTTGCATCTTGACATGGAGACAGCTTCCCTGGCAAGTCAGGTGTAGGGATCCATGGCGCCAACAGTCTCGTTTGAGGGCCAAATGGGTGACAAGTCCCAAGACAAAGAGCCTCTTTATGTCTATGTCATGAACCGAATCAAAGACGTGACGTATCTGGACTTTATTCTAGCCAACAAAAGTCCTGACAACTCACCAGAAAGATTTGCCCAACGCCGGAGGCTGATGGAAGATGTGGCAAGGTGAGAAACAGTCCCCGCCCAGATATACCTACTTTTCTGACACTGATTGAATTTTAGATTCTTTGCCCTTGCTTGGAAATCGTCACAGCAAGTTGATGAAACCTATCAGGCAAAGACCAGAGAACGACTCTTGGGGGAGCTGAACATGTTACTCGAAGCTCTTCCAGCTCGATTCCGCCACATCATCCAGGAATGCATTGACTCGATCGATGCCATACTTGCTCTTTCCATGGTGCTTCTTCACAAAGACTTTGGACCCTTCAACATCATGGTAGACGAGGAAACCTTCCACCTAGTTGGAGTCATTGACTGGGCTGAAGCCGAGATCTCTCCCTTTGGTCTGAACCTCCACTCTCTGCAAATCGAATCTATTCGTCTCTCTAGGATCACAGGATTGTTATTGTCGAGTGGCTTCACCTGTCGTCTCGCAAACCAACCGGAGGCTGTACCCATCGGAGACGACGAACGTGGACGCTGTAACATGCTATCACTTGATGGATTCTTGCTCAATTCAGAAAAGAGATTTGACGATATCAACTAAGAGTTTGGCAGGCACAATAATCCTTTGTTTGGCACAAAAGTGACGTGAGGTAACGGAACGGAGCAAAAGTTATGGTCCAAGAAGGAATAGCCGCAAAGAAATGATATTTGTGTTTTTCGATATTATGGAAGCTCTGCCTTTGACGAAACTGGGAATATGGTGAAGGAGCTCAGGACGAAGCTTGTATTGATTTATCCCAGCTTGATATAGTCGGTGATGTTGGGTCTCGCCTCGAATGCTTCCTTGAACTTGGTGAGGACTTCTGGAAGAGATGACTAGATAAACAGCCCATTAGACAAGTTCTACCCAAATGATGCACAGCAATGCAGCATACCGGAATTGTCTTAGTCCTCGTGTCGTTGTCTATGGACTGATAGACTGCAAAATCCGCGTAGCTGACCTCGTCGCTCAGAAGGTAGGGTCCCTTACGATCGGCATAGTATTGCCCAAGGAGGTCGTAGTACTTTGGAACAGTTGTATTCTTAAACTCATCGGATGGTTTGCTGAGGTTAGAAACCCACTGGGACTGGATCATTTGTCAGCATCTTGGCGAGATGGATAGTGTATTTCAAGATATACCCGCCAGTCAATGTAGATGTCTGCCACGGCGTCGACCAAGTACTTGTCTTCGTTGGTCTTGCCATCATAATGACCGATATCACGAGACAGGAAACGAAGAGTTGGGATGTGCTGATTGATGGTTAACCAGAGTCTGCATCTTGTAGTGTTTTACAAACCTGATTTAAGATGAGGCCTTTGTATTCGAGGGCAGGTACCAGTCCTGTGCGCGTGATACCCTGATTCTTGAGCTTTTCGCTCGCCTCAGGCCAAGTATCGTCGTAGGGGTAGCGCTTCTCCTCGAACTTTACACCTGCATCAATCAAGAACAGTCTATAGCCCGAGTCAGTAGCTGCTGATATAGAAACGAGTATGATTAATCACTCACTTGACGACTTCTCCACGGCCAAGCTTGCCGATGTCGAGGTAGTGGTAGACCACTGGAGAGTCAGAAGAAGACATGATGGAGACAGGAAGTACTGTTTGCAAACTGAATTGTTGGTGTTGTTTAGAGTTGGGTGAGATGCTTACTCCAACCATGTTTTTTTATCTTTTATCTCACCACGACGCCCTTTTGGCGGCAATTTCTCGGCCTAAGTAAGCAGTAAGCACTGATGTGATTGACTGCATGGCATGGCAAGGATGTGATTAGTGAACCAATATGAGTGGCGTCCATCCCAATGTCAATTCTTGTCTGGAAAGTTCATAAGCAGACATGATTCGTTGTTACTGACTAATATTACAATGCAGAGTCCTTGGTAAACGTTCTCGTAACCATAACAAAGCAACCCTTTACGGATATGCATCACATCACGAACAACAGCCTCAAGCTTAACCGTCTCACCAATAAAGATGGGATGGTCCAATGTTACATTTCCGTCAATTTTGTTAGTCCAGTCAAAGTTGACCAATGGTCCAGAAACGTCTTGTTCGCGGGCTTCAAGATCACGAAGCTGCCACGACCACCAGACCCGGTCTACATTGGCATGATGCACCCGAAAGAGAGGATCGGCGGCTTCTAAACGTCAGTATAGAGTTGAGATAATAAGATATAGGTACTGGAGATACTCCCGGCTGGACCATTTATCAGTCATGGTTCCATATAATCCAACCACTCCCCAATGTCCGCCTGAGTGAAATGTGCTCTCGGTAACACGATCAAAGAAGCCAAAGTCTTTTTGTGCCATGCCGTCCTTGACAGCACCAGCACCCGCCATATCTCGGAATGACAAAGGCGCAAAGTCTCGGCGGATGCAATTGGGGTTGTATTCTGTGCCATTGCCAGGTCCTAAATTGGTCTTGAGCCCAGCAAAGGGCCCGACCTTTAGACAACCGCCTCCCGTACGGTCGACAACGTCCCAGGGTGGGTTGATGGGCAGACCTGGTTCAGGGTTAGAGAAGTTGCCGGGGATCAAAGCTCCATTACCACCAAAGCCGTGATAGTTATCGAAGATTGGCGAGTCAAAGAAGATGGATGTGTCGTTGTCGGGACCTACAGCATCCAAAGTCCAATCCCAGTAAGGAATACCGCCTTTCCAACCACATGTCTGAAGTTCTTGTTCGTAAGCGTGGACAAGAAGACGGTGATATGGGTAGAAAACGCCCTGTTGATGGTTAACTGAGTTGAGCTCACGTGAAATGCAATATTACTTCGACACATACAGCAAAATGCACGCTGTCGGCGTTGATGATATGCGTGCCCAGAAAATCATCCCATCGACTTCGAACACCAGGAATGTCGTCCGTCGAAGATTGTGGCTCTTTTTTCATCAAGCATTTTTGCGCATTGATATATTGGTCTCTCTCGTCCAAAGTCAGTGAGCGCCTGCAGAACACGTTAGTAGATGGTTGACGCACATACACTCATACTGCGTACCATTCCTTTCTAATGAAAGGATTGATGCAACCTTCCTTGGCAACAGAGACGCCAATGAGAAGAGCTGCCCATAGCGAACTCTAACGATGATCGTCAACTAGGACAAGGAAGTCATAGGTATTAGAAGTATCAGTGATCAACGCCATTTGAAACGGATGGGCGGCTTCTTGTATCCCAGGAAGGTAAAGCAAGTTGTGGACTCTGACTTACTGAGCCAACGCGAGGAAAGCGGGTTTCAGGCAGGACTGACAGAGAGGGATTTTTAATTAGCTGATGGCTTGGAGTATTAAGAGGTGTTATCCGATGGAATTAAGTTATCTCATTTCAACGGCCACGTCGCCATAGTTTCTATTTTTAATATTGGCCCTTGATATCCAACAGACCCAGCTCCTCATCCGGTTGTGTGTATACGTCCCCCCACTTCGTTGCTAAACTTGAAGCCTTCTTTTCTTCCTTTCTTTCAAGTCTGCGCTTGGGGTCGCTTGTTAGCAACTTGATGTCTAGGGACGTATGAAAAACAGGAATATGAGGCTAGATGGAATAGCAATGTGAACTGGTAAAGAATGATTGATTAATGAAGAATGAGGTAAACGTCTACATCAGCAAAGGTACCGATATGCCCTTTTCCACAAAGGCCATGTCACCCGGGCCTCCCGTTCCTGATCACTCATCAAATGGACACGATAGTATCGTCGCCCTGTCTGGATGTCAATTTCATCCAGAGCCACAAAGCCAGTGCGGTACCAGAGCTTGTGGCCGAAGTACATGATGGCAATGATTGGTACCGCCATGAGCCGAAGAAAGATGTTCTGCACAATGTCTCCTGCTGTTGTGTTCTCATCAGTTCCCACGGGCGAGATTGCCACCCACACCTGAGAGGCGAGAATAAGGACATAACCTCCAAGGGCAAACCACGATCCCCATGTGCCAGGTCGTGATCTGAAGGGCAGCTGTTCGAGCGTGTGTGAGGCATGAGCCCACGCGTTTCGAAAGCGAATATGTGTCAGGCATATCGAGCCCCAGGTGAAAAGAGTGGCAAGTGAGCTGATTGAGAGCAGCCAGTCGAAAACGACCTGATGCGCTTTCAGATCAGCAATGAAAGCCAAGAGACCGAGACAGGACGCAAAGATGATAGCCACCAGCGGTCGACCTTGCTTATCAACATATGAGAAGATGGCCGGGGCGTGAGATTGATCGGCGAGAGCAGCGAGAGTTCGCGATGAGCCGAATACAGATGAGTTGCCGACGCTGATGACTGCTACTAGAATAACCGCGTTCATGATACTGGGTAGAACAGTTGCGCCGGCGGTTTCGATAGCAACGACGAATGGACTCGCAGATGCATCGGCGATGCTGGCATCAAGAATTCGAGGGTCGTCGTGCGGAACGAGAAGACTGACGAGCATCAAGGAAACGATGTAAAAGAGAGTAATGCGCCAGAAAACCTGCTTGATGGCCGTCGGCAAACTCTTGCGAGGGTTGGCAGTTTCAGCAGCCGCAAGACCTATCAATTCGGTGCCGGTGAAGGAGAAACACGACGTGACAAGGACAGAACAAAAGCCCTTGAATCCGTTGTTGAAGAGTCCCGGGTCCATCCAGTAGCGACCACCTATGTAGCCACTTGTAGGCTCACCGCCGATGTTGATGACGATACCTAGGAGTCTGCATGTGTCAGTATTGGATAGCAAGACTGATCACACGCTACCATGACTGTTTCATACTTTTCAAAACAGTCCACGATGTGCATCAGGAGGAGAAGTAAGGAACTCACATGAAGGCTACTATAGCAGTCACTTTAATGATTGAAAAGACGAATTCTGCTTCACCATATGCCTTTACACCGAAAAGATTGATGATGAAGATGGTAGCCAGAAATACGGCAACAAACACCGACTTACTTAGAGTCTCGTCCCAGTAAGTAATGGTAAAGGCTCCTGCGATGATCTCGAGAGGAAGGGTGAAGAGCCACTGGAGACAATAGCTAATCCAGTTAGTATTCTACAAGGTATCACGCTCTTGGGCGTTTCGGATGTCCCAAGAGAAGATGCAGAGTACTCACTTCCATCCCATGGCAAATCCCCATGAAGGGTCGAGGAAACGGGTTGAAAAGGCAGAGAAGGATCCGGCGATGGGAAAGATGACACACAGTTCGGCCAGTGATTGCATTGTACAATACTGCAGTGCGCCTATGACGACGTATGAGATAAGGACACTACCCGGGCCACCTTCGTGAAGAGCGCTGCCAGAAGTGACGAAGAGACCGGTTCCTGTATATGTCAGCAGGACTCGACGATAGCTTCAATGCTGGGTCTTACCAATTGCACCACCAAAAGCAATCATTTGCAGATGTCGTCCTTTCAACTCCCTCGCCAACGCCGACGTCGCGGTCTTTGCATTGGCGGCGTGCAAATCGTAGAACCGATCTCCAGGGATCTGAGGCTTTTGATCAGGCTGATATTCCCTATCCCAGCCCTTCATCTTCCTCCGGTCGGCGCGACGAAATCCATCGAGCCAGTCATTGTGTTCCTTCAACTCTTCGGGCTTTATCGGGGCTGAAATCGCCCATGTCGTTTTCGAGTCGTCTTTGCGGGAGGGGCCGGTGCCCATGTCCCTCATCTCGATGATCTCGACATCGCGGGTGAGGGCGACCTCGACTGTGATGTCGGTGGTCTTCGGTTTGTCTTGTGACATTTTGTGTTTATCTTATCCTTGAGAGGGAAGAAAAAAGGATCGTCAGGGTCGCGGCTAGAGTCGAAGGAATGGATGCCAAGCGAGTGTTGGTGGAGTATCACAAGATGCAAGTAATTAAAGACATCTCCAGCCTTGAAGGAAGCAAAGAAATGACAAGTGATGTGATTCGAGAAACACCAAGAATAAAAGAAAAAGAGAGGGGTCGCAATCGGGTTGAACGGCTTGTCTAGGGGTTATTTTTGCCGCACCAAGTTGGTGGTCAGCAGGCCATGCCATGCCCCTGTGTCAAGCAGAATCACTAGCCAGGGGCTATCGACTCTGACACGACTTGGCGCTCGGCGGTTCAGCCATTACAGTTCAAGGTTTGGAGCTTCTATCGTCTGATGCGCTGCTAGTGAGCTTCTAGGGGCATTCCTTCATGCCCAGTCTGGGAAGGTCGGGGACATCTGGCCGAAGCTGTCGCGTGGCAGTCGGGGGCTAAATGGTCGAGGCCTGGAGGGGCAACTGATTCGGATAAATAGGAACTGACGGGTGTTGCGACATTTTGGCTTCTATTTCATATCTACTGATCAATTTGACCTGTTGCAACTTCACATGCGTAGCCTTATGCTGTATATCTGCCGAAACTTTCGATTCCATCTCACCCATAGAGTCAAGTCACAACGGGAACAGCCAAGACACGCAATAAGCTTCTCATTAAACGAAACGCCGACGTCGGCGATTGACTTTTCCCACCATCGCGCTCGTACCACATTAGAACAATTAAACTCCCGCATTAGGAACCACAGCCGAGAAACAGAGTTAAACGGTCTGTGTCTTAGGAAATTAGTCATCGCAGATTGGGCCTGACCTGCGAATATATGGCAATCATGCTGCTCAGCAAGCCGCATATAGACACGACGCCTTCATCCAGCTTGAAGACGCCTGCGGCTGCAGACGATACACTCAAATCACACAGGCCTGAAAATAGCTGGAGCTTGCTGGCTGTTTGCTGACTGTGGCACGTCAGCAACAGACACAGGCTTCTCATGTGACACTTGACTTACAAAATGGTCTGCTCATCATCACGATTCTCACTCGATGCACGACAGCTTCTCAAGCGATAGAAACAGTAGAGTTGTATAATGACCCCGCAAAGGTTCGCAGTGAACCACACTCGAAATGCCCGCATCTCCAGCCGCTTGGCACCTTTCCATGGCACGAATCCAATGCTGTTGAGAACCAATGCGTTGTCGCAGGTGATATGCACCGCCACCAACAGCTGCCGGGCTATCGTGATCAAGCCAAGAAAGCTATCCTGATGTTTCCTGGTCAGACTCCGTCCGGCAAACTGGAACTGCTGCACAAATTTGCCAACACGGAGTAGCTTTGTTGTGATGGAGAGCTGCTTCATCAGCGCCCTCCAGCGCTCTATCGCTGAAGCAGAGGCATTTTTCTGGCTCAGAAGCCAGGCAGTCAGTCGCGACGAAAAGACGAGAAAGCGCAATAGAATGTCTCGCTCTGCGGTGGTGAGATCAAAGGTTTTGAACTGCGAGATGATCTTTGTTGCATCGCTGAGGCTCATAGTAGAATAGAAGGCTGATAAGATTTCATGAGCAGAAAAAATGTTCAAATCTGTCGGTTGAATCAAGGCGGTGAAGTGGCTGGGGTTGCGATAACGTTATTGATAAGGCGGATATTCGACCAGGGGGCTCTACTCAGTTCAAAACTTGAGATAATCGCTGAGTTTGACTTTATTGACTTGGACTTCTTAGAAGACGATTAAAGACATTGTTTTAGATATCTAGCATATCATCAGAGTTGGTTGCAATCAGTGAGGATCTTGATTGATACGAATGTAACAAGACGTTGCATGATACATCTAACTAAAGACTATTACGTTAAGATACATATATCTTCATGTGAGCATCTTCACGTAACCATCTCAGAATATTCATTCGTTGATAGGGATAATATCCTTTCCTCAAGAGGTGAAATATCTGCAATAGAATGGCAGATAGGTCGCAAATTGTATGTCAAAGGTTTCAACCGGACTTGATATATAAAGCTTCAAGATGCTGTCAGTGTTTCACGATCGTTGACGAACCGTAATGGCTCTGCACGTATCCGATGTTAAAAGTCATCTACAAACTCAAGCTGCAGGACAGCTTCTTTGTCAGTCTTGTCAACTTACACGTACACTTGCTCATGGCAACTGTGCTACAAATATCATTTCTTTACCCGTCAATCATAAGACAGCATATATTCCCAAACTATATCACCAGGCTGTTGGTGGTTTCCAATTGATATTTATTTGCTGATGCAGCCTCAAAACTTTTGACTACCAGGTACAAGCTGCAGACAGCATAAGAGACCAAGAACTTCGAGAAGCCACCTTGGACTTTGGATGACTGATCACGAAATTATATGACTTGGCAGTTCATTTGTCTATTTATACTCTGGTACGTACTCTGCTCATTCAATGCTGACCGAAGGTGTTGAAGGACCTGCCAAGACCCCCTCGCCCCTACTACCCTTGGACCTCCAATGGCTCTGATGGTTGGGGTCTAAGCTAAGCATACAAACAAGCACTACCTACAGATACAAACCGGTATCCTTGCCATAGAGGAATGCGAGTAATATATCTCATTGGCTTACTCTGTGCGAGATGTAACTCTGCGATTGGACAGATGGAGGTCATCGACAGCAGTATCGTAAATTTACTGGCCAGGACCCGGGCTCGTATGATACCGTCTCATCACCTCGACGCGCTGAGTAGCTTTTCACTGCTGCCCCTTTGATGCCTGTAAGAATCACGACTTTGATTGGCGTACTCGGACTCTGTCACAGTCTCAGCTGCAACTGCTTCTCTGGGCGTAAGCACTTGATACTACCACAGAACGATGATCAATATCGAATTGAGCCGCAGGATTCAATCTGACTGTGGCGAAGCTAAGCAGAAAAGCGGACTTTGAGTGGAGATAGACCGGGTGAAGCAGATCCTTACTCGAGTAATCTCGCTAAACGACGAATGAATGCTTGGTGATCACTGCTTTCAGTCCCAGTAAGGCTGATTGCTTCTCTCAGCAGCGTTGACCCCCGCGTCTCAAGACAAGGTGCCTGGATTAATTATCCCAAATATCAACCAATTGAGGCCTCATTAGCCCAGTTGTCCATGATGTGTCCATCAACAAGTGGAGGTCACTTGCCAGGAGAAAGCCCTCTTGTTACAGTCATGATGGAGATCCCATTAGCGTACCGAAATGGCCCCCCAAATATCTTGACCCTGTTTTCGTACCTTGTTATCCACCCAGTCTCTTTTTCCCTAAATCCTTCGCTTTTCTCGAGATGCTCAGTTGCTTCATTTCAACTTGACGATACTCCACCCTTTTTCAAGATCGTCATCATGACCGACGACCTCAAGCCTGCGACTGACATTGACTCTAATGCCTGGTATCAGCTCACCGAAGAAGCTGTAGACGACTACGATGGCGACTTCCAGAGCATGCTCCAGGTCTACACAAAGTACAACGAGCTCCGCGTTTGGGGCTTGAGCAAAGAGTCGTACTGGCAGTTTGTACGTTCCCTTGCCTAAAATGCGCGTCAAACACTCGCTGACCGTACCACAAGCTACCAGTAGACGACAAGCCCGGCCGATATGCCATTCGATGCTCCGAAACTACCACCTTGAAACAACTGTCCGTATGCTATCTCGATGAGATCTTGGCCGAAGCCCGACGTACGAGAGCCTGTCTCGTCGATAGCGACGACACGGATGCTCAGAAGTGGGATATCTCTCTATGGGGAACCAACAGTACCTACCAACTCAAGAATGTCCAGAACGGCACCAACTACAATCTCGACGTCATCCCCGGCGGTGCAGTCTATATGAGCTCCAACCTCGTGGGGTACCAGTCTCGACAACGCTGGTTGATGACCAGTGTTCAGGCAGTGAATAACGAGGCTTATTCGACGCTCGCCTCAGATGTCAGTAGTAGCCGTATATCTTTCTGTTCAGCAAGCTAATCAAGCTACAGTCACCTTCATCAACTGGAGACACGTCTGCAACTACAACAGCCGACTCCGAAGCGGATAACACGTCATCCACCGGCACCTCTGGATCTTCAAGTAGTGATTATGGTAGCGCTAGTGGAGGCGGCCTATCGTCTGGTGCCGTAGCAGGTATCAGCGTGGGCGCTACCCTCGCTGTCGTTGCCCTCGCGCTCGCAGCTTTCTTTTTCTGGCGTCGAAGCAGGCGCAGAAAACAATCTCCCAGTTATTCCGCCGCGCCTGATGCGCCTGACAAGGGCAATGACTCACCCATTCCTGTGTCACCAGCTCCACCGCACAACGCTACCACTTACTACGGAGGTGAGAAGATGCACACACATCCATCGGAACTGTCGCACGAACGACCGCCTGTCGAGTTATCCGAGGGTGGACGAAGATATGAGCTTGCATAGATCTCGGTACTCGGCAGCCGGTACAACGATGCAATGCGACGCTGGGATAGGTACCACAACACCGATCCTCGGAAAAGCTTAGATGGCGAGCAGATGGTTACACCAGGTGACTTGATTGAAGATGTGAAAGCAATATCTCAGTTGTTGCTAGTGAAATTTATTATCAGCAGAGAGTATGGAGGCACGTGCAGAAATGAGGCATAAAAGCGAGGCGCTTGGTTTGTTCTAGCAGTTAATATATTTATTGATACCTTCCTGCACAGTAGTCTCGTTCCTGTTATCTATTTTACATCGTCGTTGATGTCTCAAACGCATATTAGTAACTCAACTCAGGATAAGCTCTTGACTCTTTCATGTGAGTTGTGAGAAAGCCGATTGTGGTTGACACTCGGAAACAATACTTGAGTTCATCAAGATACATGAAGCATTACAGCTTTCGCTTACTCCAACTTGATAAACGTCATGCTCTTATCCCTTTGCCTAATTTCCTCATTTATATACTATATTTAGTGCCTTGCCATTTTATGCTGTTCTCTGATAGCGCTTACGCTTTTAGCCGCTTTGATTCGACTAGAGAGCGGGCAACGTCTCGTTCTTTGAGTTGCTAAGGCGTCTAGTCCAATGCTCTCTGACCACGCTAAGCTGTTCAAGGGCCAAGGTTGCACGAAGGATCAACGCGAATAAGCAGCTTTGACATTAGTTTCTGTTAAATAAGCACGACCCCGCGTCTGACTTCCTTAAGGCCGAGACGTTATCAACTTCACTTCCGTGTAAACATTCCTAAACTCTTTGTTTGTGGCGCGCGTACGCCAGAAGAGCTTCAAAGATGGCTGCCAACATCACCACCCCCCGTCCTACAAATCTCCTTGGCTTTCTAGTCGATGATTTTAGCGAGTCCCCTACCAGATATTTCACAGTCTTAGGCGTTCTTCTCATTGCCGTTTTCCTGCATAAGTTGTCGACGCCGGCGCTCGACGGTCTTGAACCACCATTGCTCAAGTCTCGCATTCCGCTGGTTGGACATATCATAGGAATGATACGGTATCATGGCGGTTATCTAAAGATGCTTTAGTAAGTGCATGAACCAGGAGCATTTAGGTGTAGAAATAACACTTACACATCACTCCAGCGACAAATCTAGCAGACAAATCGCAACTTTGCCAATGCTAGGTGGTAAGCTCTATGTCGTTTTTGATCCTGCCATCATCCAGTCCATCTACCGCAAGAAAAACCTCTCGTTTGAACCGTTTGCAACAGAATTTGCACAAAGAGAACTTGGAATCAGTAATAAGACATTTAATATTGTTCGAACAACAAACATGGTGCCCGACTTTTTCCAGGCGATTCATCCTGCAATGACCGGTCACCATATTCATAGGATGAACGCCAACGCCCTGCGATACATTTCAAAAGAGCTCGATAAGATTGGGGATGTTACTGAACCCCTTGAGACCCCTAACCTTTGGCTTTGGTTGAGAGATTTGGTCACAATGGCAACAGCAGAAGCCTTGTATGGTCCTGCAAATCCTCTCATAAAAGACCCTAGCTTGGTCCAGGATCTATGGTACGTGCGAATGTGACTTGAGGCTTTGGTTTATCAAGTCTTTGACAAGCTGCTTATAGGACTTTTGAGCAAGACCTCATGCTGATACTCATCAACATCTTTCCATCCATTACCGCCAGGAAAGCATACAACGCACGAGCTAGACTTCAAGCCGCTCTAGGGGAATACTACGACGCAAGAGAGGACGACCACCCAGATGCGTCCCAGATCGTTCGAGGCCGCGCAAATGTCCTTCGCAAGTACAACGTACCTGGAAAGGAGATTGGCGATTTTGAGCTTGCACTCTTGCACGTTGGGACAGCCAACACCATCCCCACCCTGTTCTGGTTTGTAGTTCACGTCTTTAGTCGACCAGACCTCGTCCAGCGCTTAAGAGCAGAGGCCCTCGCTGTGGCGCAGCACGACGGCGATAACAACGTCACCATTGACATCACAATACTTGACGATAAGTGTCCACTGCTCGTAAGCTGCTACAGGGAAGCTATTCGTCTTTCTAACCAGAACGTGGGCAACCGTCGAGTTCTTGAAGACACAATGGTGACGGACGGTAAAGGCAGATCCTATCTTCTGAAGAAAGGCGAGAACATACAAATGTCCGCCCGGGTCTGCCACGAGATGGATCAGGTCTGGGGTAACAAGGTTCTCGAGTTCGACCCTGAAAGATTCATCGAGAGCAAGGAGACCAGCGAATCAGACAAATTGAAGCGTGCGGCCTTTGTCCCCTTTGGAGGCGGTCGACATCTTTGTCCAGGGCGAAATTTTGCATTTGCTGAGAATTTGGGTCTAGTGACTTGCCTCTTGCTTGGGTTCGACGTTGTATTTCCCAATGGTCCAAATATTCCTGCAGGCCTGGACTGTGAGTTTGCGCAGGCTGCATTTAAGCCGGCGAATAATGGAGAGGGATTTGGGGTTCAGGTCTCGAGGAAGAAAGGCTGGGAAGGGACCAAGTGGCTGTTTGTGTCTTAGGGGGTGAGTCTAGAGCATGACTTTGCTGTTGACTAGTTCAAGGTGTGGTATCTGATGACATGTATTGGCTGTTTCACATTGCCGAAACAGGACCATTGAATATTGATAGCCTTCAAGAGTGCATATAATCCAGAACTAGCACACAGAACTCTACTTCAGACTAAAGACAAGAGAATTCTAACCACATGTTTGACCACGGACTGAAATGCGAGCTTGCTTCGCAGAGGTGCATGTAAAGAAACAGTTTCATCGTGGGCTTACTAGCTATGAAGAACACTAGGAGTAATGTAGTTCTGTAAGTGTTCATCAGATTCTCGCTGAAAGAAGCAGAGGGTGCTTCGAACCAAAAGTAAGGCAACTGTTTGCCTTCAGAAATACTTGAGCAACAAACCTTATCGGCAAGGCCCGTCAGTAAAAGGGTAACGCGCATAAAGTCAATGCATGTCTTTGTCCACATTGGTTCGCATCACCCACAAACAAGCACAAGTCAAGTCTCAATAAAAATGCTGGACAATTTTCAAAATGTATCGAGTTAAGTGTATCAAGTCTCATGGCCCCCACGATGGTAATTGAGAAACGTCCCCATGGTGTCTGGCACCCTGCCGCTACCCCCAGGCAAGACACCATTCTCACACCACTTTGTCCCTGACTATTTACACGTAGGCCTTGTAGAGAGAGTTGTAGTACTGGTAGCCAGTGCCACTTGGAGGCTCAAAGCTGTACATGTAGTCCTGCCACCAAGGACCGGCAGCCCACCACAAAACGCCCTTCCAGACGTCAGTGTTGGCCTTGAGGTAGTCGAGGAAGCCCTTGACAGCCGTCTTGCAAGTCTCATTGGGACCACCAGCGAATTCACCAATCATGCCGACCTTCTTGTTCTTCCTCAACCACTCAGTCGCGGCCTTGAGACGCTCAACACCGATGGTTGTGGAGACGCAGTTGGGTGATGTTCCAGAGCTGTCCGAGTCAAGATACTGATGCATCTGGTAGATTATCTTGTTCTGGGGATCCGTGAGCGCCTTCATGTTGTCGTTTACGTCAGGCCACGACCAAGCGCCGGACCATTGGTTGCCCTCGACAAAGATCCACTGAGTAGCACCCGCAGCACGGATACCGTTGATGGCAGCTTGGTTCAGGTTGAGCACGAGGGTCTGGTCCATGGTGTGGTACTCGTTGTTTGTGTCAAAGACAACGCGGTCGTTACTCCTGAACTGGGTGGCCAGGTTCTTGAAGTAGGTCTGGAAGTCTGCTGTGTTGGTGATGATGTTGCCGAAGTAGCGTCCGTAGTTGTGCGGGTCAAGGACGGCCCAGGCACCCTTTTGGGTGATATGGTTGACGACCTGGGTGAGGTTCTTGAGGTATGCTGTGTCGTAAGGGCCAGTCAAGGAGGTCGGGTTTGTCCTCTCCATTCTGAACTGAACACGGAAAGTGTTGTAGCCCTGAGCCAGAAGAGTCTATAGAAAGTATTAGATCAAGTCATAGTACGAAGCCTGGTTACTTAAATCAATGGCAGCGGTATCAGGGAAGATGAAATGCTTTCCCCAGGTACCAGGGAGGACGTTCTCTCCGAACTCAGCTCCAGCTTCATTAACACCAACCCATGTGAACTTTCCAGTTCCAGGTGAGCCAGTTGGTTCACTGCCACCTTGAGTGGTGGTCTTTAGAGTAGTGGTAGGTGGCGGGTCTGATCCAGGAACACATTGGCTGTACCACTGGTTGACGACGGTGCAAGTGTAGCCAGAGACGCAAGTCTTGGAGCCAGTCCAGCCTTGACCACCGCATTGCGCCCAAGCTGCGTTTTGGGCAGAGGCAAGGCCCGTGAGGAAACTGAGCGCGAAGAGCAGCTGCATGATGCTTGGAGTGGATGAAGCTGAAGTGTTGAGTACTCAGATGAAGAAAAAGATTTGACAAAAGGATTCATGCAACTTTTATATTCGGTTCACGAGTACTTGCTAGATGAGACCAGATCTAGGTTCTAATACTGTCCCGAATAGCCGCGTCTTTGTCACAGAACTCTGTGGCTAATTTCTGTTTTACCCCTTTGCGTTCGCCCTTGGAGATGAGC
Organism: Fusarium sublunatum; assembly: GCA_013623665.1. Taxonomy (NCBI): domain Eukaryota; kingdom Fungi; phylum Ascomycota; class Sordariomycetes; order Hypocreales; family Nectriaceae; genus Fusarium; species Fusarium sublunatum. Next base: position 2,483 of record JABFFF010000264.1, on the reverse strand, counting down.
CAAGCGATATCCAGTCCGATAAGGAGACGAGAACCGGCCCGTAATCCGCCAGAGAACTCGGAGGTCTTCTCCGTCACTTCTTAGAGTTTTTACCAGTTGGGAATTGACGAATTTCTTGGCGTGGTCCAAGGCCGTGTTCTGGGGAAATGTTACCCCCAGAACCAGCCTCTAACTGACTAAGGGCTTCTTTCGGAAGACCAGACTCCGAATTTCGGAATGTGAATGCACATGATCCGCTTTACAAGTGTCCCTCTGGCGACTTGCAGGGTAGAGACGAAATCATGTGCGTGGCTGTCGGCTCATGAGATCATGTGGACGTCGGAACTTGATGCTCCGAGGCTGCATTGAGATGGGACGAAATACTGGGTTCTTCGGAGCCAAGGGCCATTATTCCGTGAGATTCCATCCAAATCAATCTTTTCATTTGTGGCTAAGATTGCGAGTGTAGAGCATGTTGTTTGAGTTGGAATTCAACAATGCCGTGGCTTACATGGACACGAGGCGAGTCAACAATGCGATATCGAGCAGCAGGTTTAGAATTCATCCACTCATCACGCGTGAACAGGAGCACCTTAACTACAAGAGAGTGAGTCACTACGAAAAGTTTGAATATCATGTTACCAATTGCTGTAGAAGGCTGGGCTTGGCGAGGGAGTGTCCCACACCACAGATTGTGCAGACATGTGGCAATACGTCGGTGTTTGGAAATATTGTACCATATGCAAGACGAGGATAGGACTTTTAACGACGAAAAAGATTGATGCCTTGCGTATAGCCTCGTTTATTTGGAATTATCACCTTACGGCGGGATCTCCTTGAAACTTGCTCGTATCTCCGCCATGCTTCTCGGGAGTGATTCCAGGAAAAAGGAGGTCGTTTTTTGCCGTGCATACATAACACGGCACAAACTTATGATGGAATGAAAACTTAGGGGAAGGGGAGTTTCCAAAGAGACCAGATCTGACCAAATTGCATCAGAGCTCGCGACAAGTCCCGGGTCCTTCAACAATGCTTCAAGTCGAACAAGGTTTTTGAGTATGTGGGCGACCGGTGAGCGCCTTGGATGGACGCCTTTCCCTCCCATTCTCCTTCTTTGATTTTCTCTGCACTTTGCCAGCACCCGATTGACAGAAATTTCGACTGCAGATGCAAGCTCAGCCAGTTAGTTTGTGCCAGACGAAAAAATTGTAAATGCCGTGTTCTGCAGACATCACTACACGCCAAATAGACTTCCATACAGGATCTGGTCGCCTTGCATACATCTTGCTCTAAAATTAGAAGTGCAATGTAATTTAAGTTTCGAATGACTCCCGAACGTTAAGTCGGTTGGTGGCTGGTACCTGAGCCGCAGAGTCAATCTAGGACACTAGGCATGGTCGTAATAGATTCCCTTTTACACAAACCGTGGTATTCATTCGCAATGCTTCAAACTGATGAGAGATGTTCGATTCGTCTTCGGCTACTCTCCTGTACCAACTTGCTGTATTCTCAAATTCGTTTTAGCCAAAGCAGTATGAGTTCAGGCAGGCCGTTGCTGGAATTGAAAGTCTTACAGTTTCATAGTGAGCAAGTTGTCTGGTTCCATCATGCTTTGCGCTTGCATCAAAAACTTTCCAATAACTTGCTCCCCCTCCCATCTCCCCATGGAAACATGGCAACATATCGTGGCCTGCATCAATCTGGCAGGAAAGTCGACTTGAGTCACAGTGTGCAATGTCTTTATTGCATCTTTATCCAAAGTTTTGGAGGGCTATAAAAGTCCCTTCATCTTTCATTTTTCTAGTGTTCCAACCAAGTCTTCAATCCCATCACAGAGTACTCAACTGAGCTTTCACTTACACGGATAATACTCATTTCTCCACACGTCCTGTTCACTCCCATCACAGAGTACTCAGTTGAGCTTCCACTTACACAGATAATACTCATTTCCCTACACACTTTTGCCGCTTACCTAGCTACACCTATAGCACCACATACCACCATGCGTTTCAACGAGAGAGGTGAGAAGATTGCCTGTGCCAAGTGCAGAAGAGGCCATCGAGTCAACACATGCACAGGCAGCCACACTGGTAAGTCCACCCGCTTCCTGAATTTATCGTCTACTCCGTGCTTACTAACTACTTTCACAGAAGACGTACAAGTCATCCAAAGAAGAGGCCGTCCGAGGAAAGACAACGCGGGTGGTCCCGTTCCACACATTCCAGCACGTTATGCACAGTCTAGCGCGTTTACTTTGCCTGGGAATGCTGTATTTTCTGGGACCCCTGAGGCACCAGCCGCTCATATAAGGGCACCTTTTACGCAACCTGGCCCTGACCATAAAAATTCCAAGAGGGGCCGCCGCGTTCAGACTCAGGAGCCTACTGCCAAGGCACTGGCTGGGGCAGCTAAATTTCAGGACCATTTGGTTAAATTGAGGGGGTTTTTTAAGTTCCCTGCCCTTGATGAATCCCTCCTGCCCAATGCCCCCGCCCCGGCGCCCT